>BLFK01000192.1:540519-559392 GCA_014634185.1 Astreopora myriophthalma
CATTGCAATACCCGACTGGAAAAAATCATGGCCCCTCCCAAAAATCATGACAGTCCCCCTTTAGACAAATCATGAACTTTAAGGTAGTGATTCTATGAAACACACCAGGTAAATTATGTCTAATAATTATATCTAACAAAATAATTGAACTTTAGCTGTATTATTTATCTTAAGATGGAGGATCTGGATAAACTGTCTGTTATTCACATTAGTGGCACGAAGGGAAAGGTGAGTAATAGTTTGAATTTGTTGTGTCAGCCTGGTTGTCCTGAACCATACAATAGCTAGTATAGTACTGGGACCTGTCATGAAAGAGTGAAAGCCTGGAGTTTCAATTAAGAAATAAGAAACAACGTGAGTTTATTTTAAATTGATGCTTTCTTGTTGTAGGGGTCAACTTGTGCTTTCTGTGAAAGCATTTTACGTCACAAAGGCTTCAAGACTGGATTTTATAGGTTAGATGGGATTTATAAAAAGAATTGATAGGTTTTTATTCTGTGGTAGTTTTCTTAAAACGTCAGCTGAACTGTGAGCCATTATTTCCATCTGAAGATAAAACATAGGTTTTGTGCTTTATGCTGTAGTTCACCACATTTAATGGAAGTCAGAGAAAGAATTAGAATCAATGGCATACCTCTACACAAGGACAAGTTTGCAAAATACTTTTTTGACTGCTGGGATAACCTGCATAACAGCAGGGATGTAAGTGACATGTAAATAGAGTGGAAACTTGATTTACAGCTACACCTTTTCTTCCTGGCGGAAATTTTGGCGCATGCAAGGGCAATAAATTAGTTGAAGGGCTTTGTATAGGTAATCAAATGATTTCAAGTGCATTTTGGAATAAATAAGCACAAGTAAATTTTTCAAAGACTACAAAAAAATTGCATGAGCCCGTAGGGGGAGTGCAATTTGTAGTCTTTGAAAAATTTATGAGTGCTTATTTATTCCAAATTGCACTCGAAATCATTTGCCTACTTGTTAATAATATACATGCAAAAATTTAATTTCAACTCTCTGCACTCAATTTCGACTTTGCACTCAATTTCAACTTTCTGCACTGTTTGGGATTAATTGACATGCTTTCAGCCAATCAGCATGGTGAAATGTTTGCATTATATTATTAGGGCAAAAACAACATAATTGACTCGTGCATGGTTTTTAGGTCACTTTGCAAAGTCATGGCCAATTTCCACCATATCAATGACTTGAAATGACATGTCAAAAAATCAGGGCAATGCACTGAGAGAAGCCAAAAAAAAAAAGAATGCTTCCCTGTATTTTCATGTTTTCTCCCTCTTGCCCCCTCCCCCTCCCCCCACCCTTGATTTCCAAAGTGTTTTTTCCCTTTATTGTTTCCTTCACACCACCTGGGATAGGTAATTCCATTAACTTGAGTAACTTCCATTAGCTTGTGTTATGAAGTTTTCCTGGAATTTTGCAAAATGACCAAACGCATTCAAAAAGTCAGTTGTAACATTTTTGCCCACAGCCCTAAAATTGTACCTGTCCAGTAAATGGGCAGAGACTTTTGGTCAAAATAAGTGAAAGATCAAGGCATAAGGTTATTTCTTGCACCTTGGTTAAATGCTTCTTATCTCCTACCCTGAAATCTTTCAATGTTATGATGAAGAAACCTCAACTTCTTCAAGAACCTAACCTAACCCTAACCCTAACCTGACGAAACAAAACTGATGTTCACTTATCTTGTTAGGAACATGAAAAGGGCAACATGCCAGTGTACTTTAGGTTCTTGACACTGATGTGTTTCCATGTCTTTTTGCAAGAAAAGGTCAGCCTTACTTATTAAACATACTGCTTCTTTGTGCATAAAATGGACTTTAATTGTCTACTAGAAAATCACTTTAGTTGGTTTTGGCTTTAATACTGGGGTCTTAAGGAAAGGGATTTCTGAGTGACAGATGGCGACTGGAAAAGGACGTTTTTTACTCTTGAGTAGTGGTTTTGTCAACTTTCCAAGAAAAACATTTCTGTCAAGAGTAAGGACACTTAGAAATACACATTTGGTCAGGTTAAAATGGAAAACGTCTTCCTTTTGGCTGCTCTCCATCAGCCCAAAATGCCTTTGCTGACTTTTTTTGGAACTCTTAAATCTTCAAGTTTTTTTTTTTTTTTTTTTTTGCTTTGAACAGGTTGATGTTGCTATTGTAGAGGTTGGAGTTGGAGGTGCTTATGATTCCACTAATATTATCAGGTAACTGTACTTATAGCTCAACAATAATGATTGACAGTAGAAAGTTGAGGTGTCACAATCACATGAAAAGTTACAAGAGCTAAGTAAGCCAGAGCTTTATAACACTGGTTACATGTAGCTGAGATAATAGACCAAATTCAGCTTCAAACAATGAACATGACTTTGAGGTTCTGGGGAGTAAAGTAAGGATTTGTATGAGATTATTCCCCAGAGCCTCGAGATGATGTCTTTTGCTTAAGAGTGAATTTTAATATATCGAAATTGGCCTATTGCACCTGCACTCACTGATCATATGTTTGTCCTTCGCAAAGCTACATTGTATGGTGGTGTTGTTGAGCAAAGGTTTTTGTATAATAAAACAACACGGTGAAATAGCTGGGCCTTGAATTGCCAACCTTATACTGAAAGTTTATTAATGCATTTTTTATAGTTAGAACTTTGTGCCTTCATGTAGACTTGAGGGTTAAGAGCTTATCGTTTGTTCTTGTGATTTTGTTCTACTTGCATTCAACAGGAAACCTGTGTGTTGTGGAGTGACATCGCTTGGTATGGACCATGTCAGAAAACTTGGTGGAACACTAGAGACTATAGCTTGGCATAAGGCTGGAATATTTAAGGTACTGACTTAAGAGGGGGTTTTAGTCTGTCTGCTGATAGTTTCTAAATCAGAGAGACTGTTTTACTTTGTGTAAACTAGCTTTTAGTCATTGCTATCTTAACACTTTCCTCGTGTTGAAAAATATTTCACTCGTTCGCTGCGCCCACTAGTGAAATATTTTTCAACACTCGAAGAGAAATGTCGTATCTCCACACGGCCATGTAATATCCTCTATGTATGATTGTAAGCGCTTATATTGCGTTATTCCTGTGACGCTGTTTTTTACGCGTGCTGGAGCGATGAGATCGTATATCTCGTGGTGCTCAGTTGTCATCGATCGCATTCGCCGCCTCGCAGTTCAACGCTTTGTCGATCGTTCTCTTTTGAGCTGTTGTTCACTCCAAGGTCGGGATAGAGGTATGTTTCTATTCAATAACCTAGCTGTTGTTATCGCTAGATAGGTTTGTTGACTTCTTGCCTGCCAGGAGAATAGAATAATTATTATTTCAAGGACGATCAACTTCTGTTGTTTATTGTATGTTCAGTGATCAGTAGCTAATTGTTTAAGAGACTCGATTTGTCATACAATGTAGGACAGTTTGTTATTGCTATACCTTTCAGTGTTTACGTATTGGATAAATAAAGACTGCTGCAATGCACAACGATTCCAGTTCAGTCTGAAACCTATCGCCGTTACAATGATGTCACATTACAACTTGTTTTGTTTACAGCCAGGGGTTCCAGCCTTTACAGTTCCACAACAAGAAAGTGCCATGGCTGTTGTGGCAGAAAGAGCAAGGGAAGTAGAGGTTATTACTTATTGATTACTGTATGTAGAAGCAATCACTGTACAGTTTGCCAACATCTTGGTTTTGAATAAAAAGTTATTCTGATCTTTAGGCTCCACTACATGTCATACCTGGCTTAGAAAAATACCCAGGAGAAATACCAGGTATTATTAATATTATTTGTTAAGTACACCCTGATCTTGAATACTGTCTGATGAATCTATTTTAATTAATATAATTAACTCAATTCTACGAATGTTTTGATTGGTTCTCACTTATGTTCTATTAGAGGACAGACTCATAGATGACATCATTGTTTTGTCTCTTTATTTCTGTATTTAAAACAAATAGATTCCAAGTGGTCATGCATCTGTTCAGTAACAGATCACAGTAGATGTCATAATGTGGTAAGAACAAAAAAAGTGGCACACAAGGTGATAGCCGAGTGTGTCACATTTTTTGTTCTTATCACATTTGGACACCATCCATTATCTGTTACTGAAAAATGATATGCACAGCAACATAGAATCCATTTGTTAACTGTAGGATTTAGAAGGACTTGAATTCCTTTTTGGCCCATATGGCTGGTTACAACATCAAATAATTTTTTCATTTCACAAATCATTTTCCATTCTTCCTTAAAGTGCTTTTTTTCCCCACTGTTGTCAGACCTTGGCCTTGAGGGAGAGCATCAATATTTAAATGCTTCCCTTGCACTTCAGCTGTGCACAGCCTGGCTGCGCAGATCACAATGCAAAGATGACACATCTCCAGGAGGTATGTGTCAAATGTTTGTCTGTTTGTTGATTTGTTCAATCAATCTCTGTGTGAATAACTGGACCACTGTGAAGCAGAGTAAATCGTTTAAACCTGTTTACTACTATAGAGTCACCAGTTACAAGGGAATCATCCAAAAGAGAACTCAGTTCAGAAGAACCACCAGAGAAAAATGTCAAGCCTTATGTTCCTGTTGCTGAAACATTTGAGATTTCAGTTCCCTTGAGAAATGGTAAGGGCTTAGGTTCATAGTGGAATCGTTTGACTATAACTACCAGTAAAATTCAGTCACTGGAAACAGAAACAGCATTTAAGTTTTGTAGTGATGACTCAATATCCTGAAAATGGAAGCAAAATAAGGTTGTTCGGGCTTCTATTGATCCCCTACTTGTCCTTATGTTTACCATATATTCTGGAACACTTAACTCCATACTTTTAGCACCACTGATTAGGAAGAAATTGGTTGTGCTGTCAATTAGGAATAGTTAGGTGTTATGGTAAGCACAATGCATTGGTGTTTTTTTTTTATTTTGTACTTTTAATTCTGTTATTTTCTTAACAAGGTTTAAAATGTACAAAGTGGTGTGGACGAAATCAGGTCATTGTGAGACCCAAGGAGACTTTTTATCTTGATGGTGCACACACGCAAAAGAGCATTGAGGTATGTTTGTCTGAGGATTGAGTAACAACAGTTTCCTTTAAACTAAACTGTAATGATTTTTGTTTGTAGGCCTGTGCTCAGTGGTTTAAAAGGAGAGCAGACAAAGAAAAAGAGAATGAGAGGTAATGTCAGTTTAATTGAAGTTCAGAGAAGGGCATGAGCAAAGCAATATTGAGGGGCTCATTTTAAATTGCAGCTAGACTCCTGACCAGCTAGCTAGCCCCCTCCCCCCCTCCCCCCCCGGTGATAACAAGCAAGAAAGCAAGACATGGGAAATTGAATAATCTTTACTTTGACACCTACATTGTAACATACATCAGAAATGATAATAACAGAAAAATTATGGAACTCTACTGAAAGGTCTTTTGGGGATGATAGATACATGATACAGCCTATGGTAATTCTGTGTTAACCAGTGTTTTAGGTAAAAGATAAGTCTTGGATCAATATATCCAACAAAGCCGGACACCTGACTCAACAAATCAAGTGATGGACTTGGGAAATGCATAAAGACCTGTGCCAATGGTGTTCACCCCTTCAGATTCCCAGAAGGCACCCTGCCTCTGAAACTAACCTAAAACACTTTTTGACACTTAGCAAGATAATCTTAAAAGGACACCCCCTTGCAAAAATTACGAACACACCAGAAGCTTACATCAACATCTACAATGTTACGCAAAACTGAATTTTTTTCAGGCTTTTTTGCGACTGCTTTAGTTTTCTCCAAGTCCTTAGAGAAAATACATACACATATCGTAGAAGTGTATACCCTGCTCGCAGTGGTTTCTCTCTCATTTCGCTACCAAAGTGGATAAGAGAAGAAAATCCACTGCTCGCAGGGTAACAAGTGTGTAGAAGGAAGTTTTCAATATGAAAGTATCAAATTGATCATGCAGTTCAAATCATTATCTATAGCTCACTGAGTAAGTTTTGACCTGCAGTATTTTATTTCGTCCTCTTAACAGTGGAAGTGTTGTTCGAGTGTTGCTTTTTAACTTGACTCGTGATCGAGAGCCCTACAATCTTCTCAGAACAATTATGGTATGGACTACACAGGTTTAATGCTACATGTAAATGTAAAGGAAACCATTGTATTTTGTTCACTTGGCATTAGTCTTTATTTGGAGTCGTTTTGTTTCTTTTGTTTTATGCCATCCAAGCTCTGGTACCTGCAGGATGAACCTAAATGTATTAGTTAATAAATCTGGCTTTTTTGGCTTTCTTTTCATGTGCTTTATCATTTTCCAGACATGCGACTTTGATCATGCAATTTTCTCTCCAAATACTGCCAGTCTGGACCCCAAACTTAATGATGCAGGTGTGTGATGCATTGCTTGCTATTAGTGTTTTTTATGTGTGGGTATGAGTGAGAGGTTTCAAGCTTTCTTGTAATGGTCTTTTCCTTTACAGATTTGACCGATTTCACGGTAACTCAGGAAAGCCAACTGAAACGTTGTGAGAAAAATCAACGTGTTTGGATGACTTTGAGGGGTACAGGCTTTCAAGCACATGCAAAGCCATCCAATACCTGCACAGGTATTGATCCCTTCATAAAAAATGGTGATGACGATGGACAACATTCTGTAATATTTCCCAGTGTTTCTCAGTCAATAAGGTGGCTGTTGGCAGGCAGAGATCCTGTGATACCTCCTTTATCTCCTGGTGGTCAGCCATTACCTGATATCATTTCACAAGCAAAGAGAATTCAGGTTTTAATATGTGGAAGTTTTCACCTTGTGGGCGCAGCTATGAAGGTACTGGGACCTGAAATTGTTGGTGATGTGTAGTCAAAAATACAAGACACCAGAGCCAAGAAAGGAGAACTCGTTACAGCTTCAGAGTTTATGTAGTGTAGACCTATGAGTACTGTTAGAGTTTATTGTGGAAAGTCAAGCTGTGAGCAATCCACAGACCTGATCATGTTGGACATGTTGTTGATCACCCCTGCTGTCACAATCATCATTTGTCATCTGTTGTTACATACTGTGCAACACTGTCGTGATTGAGTCAGGGAATCTGGGCTATATGCTTATCTGCTCAAACTACTGGTATCATGGCAGTAATAATCTGTACAGAACGTGAAGACCAGTGTGTAAATAGTAGGGCTTTTTATGTTTTTTTCACTGGCATCTTGTGGTCAACTTTGATTATAGTATTTTTTGTGTAATGTACAATGCCTGTGCTTAAACACATTACAGTATGTTATCCAGGTTTTTATCTCAGCGTTAAAGAATTAGACCGGGTTTCACTTGTTTGGTTTACTGTGGATATTAATACCCATTAATATAAATCTAGACCCATGTCTCGGACGGACAAGCTGCGAGGGAGATAGGCAACCTCAACCACCCATGTGGTCGGAAGGGCGTAGTTTACCGCAAGACACCGCTAGTTTTAACGCACGCCAATACGTGTTTTTAGCCATTATAGCCTAACGCTGCTACTGAGACCAGCATTTTTCTAGCCACCTTGAAGTTTGTAGTTTTGCTTTCCCAACCCACCCACTCCATGGGCAGTTCTGATTTTGTCAATTATAAGTAGTTGTTAGTTTTGTTTATGGGCCTTAGGTCTTTATTGTATTGTATAGTTTGGAAAGATGATTGCATGTGTAAATTATATAACAAACTGCCTGAACCCAAACAGCTTGCAAGTCTGTGTCCGGGGGGTTTAGAAAGAAAAAAAAAAACGTACACATATGGCGCAATGAAAGTCTGCCAGTGTTTTGCCTTCATGCTTGGCTTGTTCCTTCCATGTATTGCATCCAGATGAGTTTATTGATGCGATAATGTGATGAACATCAATAACAACTTAAACAGATTTGAATATAATTTTTCTATCTGCAGTACCATGTACATTAGTTAATATACTGAAAGAAATGAGGTGTTGAGTGTCGCGCCTACAGTAAGAATATTTTTGTTGACTTGAAGTGGTGCAGCTTTACTAAGAAAACAAAATCCAAGTTCTCCCACAGGAATCGAAGCGGTGACCTTCCGATTACCAGTTCGGATGCTTGACTACTGTGTTTCAGGAGACTTGTGGGGACTAGGCCATTCAACTAGGTTCATATGGGACAAACATCCTGCATACTGCTGAATGTTGACGCGTAATCGAGTCTGGTAAATAGTGAGGAATATTCTACCCTGGGTGTCAGAGGCTTTTCTGGTGCAGTTAACAGTGTCTTAATTTGACTTGTTACCTGCAGGTCAGTGCTTTTTCTCTGATGATGCCAAGCCAACGAGGAGCCAGTTCAAATCAATCTCGACCAGATTTTGGACCAGGCCCCAGTTGTTCGAAAGGTGGTTAACGCTATCCACCGGATAAGCACCAGCAAATCCAATTGACTTATCCAGTGGATAGCGCTATCCACCCTTCGAACAACTGGGGCCAGGTAGATAGCTGATTAGCTCCCGACACACGTGACCAGTACCAATTTGAAAAATGTTTTGGCCTCTTGTGACTAGAGTAGCCAATGCGTGCAAACCAACAACCTCTGGTAGCCAAGGATGGAATACTCGCGCTAAAAATACAAATAATTATTATTTTCGTTTTTTTGGGATGAATGAAGATTGTGCCCCTTCTTTGAAAGGCTGAACTTACATTTATTGACTTGTGGCTATTGTACATAACAAAGGGTATAGTATTATTTGTGATAATTCTGCCAGGAAAAGACAAGGGTAAACTTCAACACAAACAATGCATGTAGACCTGAGAAAATTTGTTGCACGTATAAATAGGAGCATATTATATTATCACATTTTGTAATTAAAGGTATCTGGTACACAAGGAAAGCCGTCGTGTGTTTCTTGCGGTTGTCCCTTCTGACAAGGGCCACTTTTTTCTTTTCTTTTCTTTTTTGTTGACAAATTGGCCAATTGTGTTTCAAGTTGTAATTATGATAGCTTAATGGAGCGATCCAAGAGCTGTAACGCTTAAAACTGGTAATTTGTGAACTGATCCGTCGTTTGAATGTGAAGTTCTCTAGCCTTGGTTGGTGTAATGATGCCCACTCTAAGTGGACGTGAGGGTAATAAAGGCACTTCTCAAGTGTTCTTGAATTCCCAAGCCATTATGCACAAATCTCTGATCTTGACTTAGGGACGACTGCGTGACGGGTGAATATGCCTCCGGAATAGGAATCGGCTTTGACCCGGGGTTGGCTTAAGAAGACACCTTTGCTAAGTCGAGTTGGGCGTGGTAACAAGGCAGATAATGAACGCAACAATAGTCAATAGACACTGGAATTGAATGCACAGAATTAATTCCATTCTACACTATTCGAGTTCAGTGCGAACTTGCCAGAAACAACAATTTATTACCAAACTATAGTGATATTAACATAAGTCACAACTCGGCAGAATATTGATCATTCAGATGACTTTATTTCGCGATGATTCAAGAGCATTTTTGACGGACCTGCTAGCCACGTAAATGATTCTCAAGAAGCTAGGATAAAACACCACAACTCAACAGCTTGTTCTTTGCAACTGTTAGATATTTGTAAGTAAATGAAATCATATTCGAACGAATGACCAAAGTGAGCAATTAAGGCATGTTCTCAGGTTAATAGTTGTTGCGATCAAAGAACCTGTCCTGTGTTTATGACACACCACCGAGCCAGGCAGTTGAACCAATAAAATAGTTTCCTCCTTCGATCAGCACTGCTGCTTGCTATTTTATTTTGTAGCACCTGCAAGAGTTACTAGTGCCTGAGCGGCGGCGTGGTACGTGCACGGGTGCAAGCCAGCGGTGCCTGGAACACCTGTGAAAGAGATTGTTGTGATTTAAAGAGTTACGTGTTCCTGAGCCCCTAAAACCCCTGACTGTCAGCCTGTAACTTTAACCCATGTAGTCCAAAACAACATCTGATCATATCTGTAAGCCCTGGCTAAAGGATCAAACATGTTCATCGTATCGTGTCCGATGAACATGTTTGACCCTCGACTCTGGGGTGTCTACAAAACGAAGACCGAAGACCTAAGACCTAAGACCCAAAAACGAAGACCCATTTTTTTTACAAGCCTATCAAACCAGAGACAGTCAAAGCGGGTCAACGCTTTTCCTGTGACACCAAATGATGCGAAATCAGTGGGGTCTTCGTTTTGTAGATAAGGCCGGCTCAAACTACAAAACGAAGACCGAAAAGGAGGGGGACTTTTTCTCTCCCCCAGTCCCCCCTCCCTTTCGCCCTCTCCTCAATCTCGTACCCAGAGTCGTCAGGCTCTTTGGTCAGCGGTTTGTCGCCAGGAGAGACTCTGGGATAATGAAAAAAATTCGAATTTTTTGATTGGCTGTTACTTAACAACTTCTAAAGAAACCGTCCCAGATTTTGTGGGAAAATGGCGTTCATTATCCCAGAGTCTTCTCCAGGCGCCCACCCGCTGACCAAAGAGCCCGAGGACTCTGGGTACGAGATTGCCCTCTCGTTCGCGCGTCTCTCTAGGAGCCTGGAACAGGCTAGCCTGGGTGGCTAAACGGTAAAACGTTTGATCGCCGCTCAAAATGTTGCATGAAAATGTTTGGCCCAGAGTCGAGGGGTGTCTACAAAACGAAGACCTAAGACCTAAGACCTAAGACCCAAAAACGAAGACCCATTTTTTTTTACAAGCCTATCAAACCAGAGACAGTCAAAGCGGGTCAACGCTTTTCCTGTGACACCAAATGATGCGAAATCAGTGGGGTCTTCGTTTTGTAGATAAGGCCGGCTCAAACTACAAAACGAAGACCCTCGCTTAAATGCTTTGTTCGTTACAAGCTGACTTCTTGACGGTAATATAATTTGAAAACAATAAAAAATAGAGTAAAAGAATGCAAACTTCTACACCTTTGGGGACCATATGGACGCAAAACCATTGGCCGTATGGACGCAAAACCATCGCTCCATTTTCAAAAGGAAGACCCTCTTTAAAGTAAAGAAAATCAACTAATGTTTTATTTGCAATTGCAGGAAAACGTACAAAGAGAGAATTTCTTCTATTCCCAATAGAATTTACAAACTGTTAATCTTCATATTTATAGCTGAATAACATTAACAAAGATCAAATTGCACACGAATTAAATGAAAGAATTAGCTGACTCCCTTTCTATCCCTTTTAATACATTTGTATTGAAATGCAGGGCATGACCTAGAATATTTTGCGTTTATATGATTTATAAAACGTAAATTTGAACTGGAACAAATTCTGAAAAAAAAAATTGAAAGATAATCAAATAACTCGACAAACTATGCAATACTGGTATATAGAGAGATCAATTTCATTTCCTTTCATTTCAAGGTATGTATTGAATAATTCCATTGATATTCGACAACAGGAACAAAGGGAATGCCTATATAACGCAAAAACGTAAATCCAACGAAATGTGAAGATTAAAATTCAGTTTTTCTACATCCTAGTGTTTATGCCTCGGAAACTGGCTTCAAAACTTCTCTAATGACCCGCGAACTCGTGGTTATTATTCACTACCTGGAGGAGCAATTAATTCAATCACGTGTCAACAGTACGCCAGTATTAAAGTTAAAGGATTTGTAATCATGCAGTCACGGCAACGGCACGGATAAAAACTTCCTTTACAAAAAAGTGACTCCCCTATTTTTCATTGTAAGCCGTCAAGTTTGTATGTCCAGAAATGCACGTAATTAGATGCACGCCGATTTTGATATGCATCACGAAGTGTCCCCCTGCTCTTCTCCTCAACTTCAACATCACTTGTATCCAGAAATACGGGCAATAAACGTCACAAAGTGTCCCCCAAACTGCTATTTTCAAGTAAGCATAAACAGTTGCATTTACCCACACCTAAAAATGACCCTAATGCTAACGCTAACCTTATTGCTAGGAATAAGCACTAGACACTTAGACTTAACGGGACACTTCGTGATGGATATCAAAATTGAACGTGCATCTAATTACGTGCATTTCTGGACATACAAACTTGACGGCTTACAATGAAAAATAGGGGAGTCACTTTTTTGTAAAGGAAGTTTTTATCCGTGCCGTTGCCGTGACTGCATGATTACAAATCCTTTAACTTTAATACTGGCGTACTGTTGACACGTGATTGAATTAATTGCTCCTCCAGGTAGTGAATAATAACCACGAGTTCGCGGGTCATTAGAAAAGTTTCGAAGCCAGTTTCCGAGGCATAAACACTAGGATGTAGAAAAACTGAATTTTAATCTTCACATTTCGTTGGATTTACGTTTTTGCGTTATATAGGCATTCCCTTTGTTCCTGTTGTCGAATATCAATGGAATTATTCAATACATACCTTGAAATGAAAGGAAATGAAATTGATCTCTCTATATATCAGTATTGCATAGTTTGTCGAGTTATTTGATTATCTTTCAGTTGTTTTTTCTGAATTTGTTCCAGTTCAAATTTACGTTTTATAAATCATATATACGCAAAATATTCTAGGTCATGCCCTGCATTTCAATACAAATGTATTAAAAGGGATAGAAAGGGAGTCAGCTAATTCTTTCATTTAATTCGTGTCCAATTTGATCTTTGTTAATGTTATTCAGCCATAAATATGAAGATTAACAGTTTGTAAATTCTATTGGGAATAGAAGAAATTCTCTCTTTGTACGTTTTCCTGCAATTGCAAATAAAACATTAGTTGATTTTCTTTACTTTAAAGAGGGTCTTCCTTTTGAAAATGGAGCGATGGTTTTGCGTCCATACGGCCAATGGTTTTGCGTCCATATGGTCCCCAAAGGTGTAGAAGTTTGCATTCTTTTACTCTATTTTTTATTGTTTTCAAATTATATTACCGTCAAGAAGTCAGCTTGTAACGAACAAAGCATTTAAGCGAGGGTCTTCGTTTTGTAGTTTGAGCCGGCCTTATCTACAAAACGAAGACCCCACTGATTTCGCATCATTTGGTGTCACAGGAAAAGCGTTGACCCGCTTTGACTGTCTCTGGTTTGATAGGCTTGTAAAAAAAAATGGGTCTTCGTTTTTGGGTCTTAGGTCTTAGGTCTTAGGTCTTCGTTTTGTAGACACCCCTCGACTCTGGGCCAAACATTTTCATGCAACATTTTGAGCGGCGATCAAACGTTTTACCGTTTAGCCACCCAGGCTAGCCTGTTCCAGGCTCCTAGAGAGACGCGCGAACGAGAGGGCAATCTCGTACCCAGAGTCCTCGGGCTCTTTGGTCAGCGGGTGGGCGCCTGGAGAAGACTCTGGGATAATGAACGCCATTTTCCCACAAAATCTGGGACGGTTTCTTTAGAAGTTGTTAAGTAACAGCCAATCAAAAAATTCGAATTTTTTTCATTATCCCAGAGTCTCTCCTGGCGACAAACCGCTGACTAAAGAGCCTGACGACTCTGGGTACGAGATTGAGGAGAGGGCGAAAGGGAGGGGGGACTGGGGGAGAGAAAAAGTCCCCCTCCTTTTCGCCCCCTCGCCCTCTCCTTCGCGCGTCTCTCTAGGAGCCTGGAACAGGCTACACCCAGGCCAACACAGCTCGCACGCGATGTTGGAGGAAAATGTTTAATCGTTTAGGGTTATGGAAGCAATCGTTGCCACTCCCGCATTACATTTTGCAGCGATCCGAGATCGTCCATGTTTGATGTTTGTAAGATCATTTTCTGGACAAGATGGTTTTGGTATCGTAATAACAGGTCACATAAGACAGAGGAAGGGGCTGCACGGACTGCATGGTGCTCGTTACTTCAAAGTCCTGATAACGTTTCGGGTCGGAAAAGTCGTTCGTGATACTACAATCCGCCTATTCTAAAAGACCAAGGTATGACAAGATTTCACTCTTCAATAAGTCTTCGTTTTCGAGATACAAAGGAATCATTACGACATCCCAAATTCAAAGAATGGTAATTTTCTCCTAACGAGCTTGGTGACCCATCGTTTTTAACACTTTTATTTTATTCTCATTCACTGCCTTCGTACTGTAAAACTTAAGACAAAAATTATCAGGAAAGAAAGTTAAATGGAGAAAAGCATTCGTGCCATCACTCGTGGACACAAAATTGTGTCCTCGAGATCACGCAGCCAAGGAATATTTGTAGCCAGTGTCTTTTCAGAACATATGCCTCCGCCATAGAACAAACAATACACCCATTTTATTTATTTTTTATTATATAAAATTGAGTGGTATACCGAGTGGTAGCAAATCGATAAAAACGCTATCCACACATGTGTGATATCATTTTTATTTCAAAAACCTTAGTTTTTGAAATAAAGAATACATGTAAAGCATCTTTTGTTGTATTGTGAGGATTTTATATAATAACAAGAAAATTACATGGTCGCTTGGAGACACGAAATTTCTCTTCTCATTTTGAAAAATATTTCACTCGTTCGCTGCGCTCACTCGTGAAATATTTTTCAACACTCGAAGAGAAATTTCGTATCTCTGCGCGGCCATGTAATATCCTCTATTTAGTACCATCTTCGTTATGTCAAAGTTGAGCTTGCTGTTCGTGCAGAACAAAGCGCAAACCGATCGAATAGATTTTTGAACATTTCGAGTGACAGTCTAATGAAGGGAACAATCAGGAAAAGTTTGAAGAAGATCCTATCTCAACTTCTATTACTAGGGAATCATCTAGAGCAAGGGACTTGATGTGAGATGGAATCTCCCCCGTTCTCTCTCTCTCTCTTCACGGCACGGGAAAAGATAAGGTGCGGCAGTCTACTGTATGCAAATGATGCTGTGGATAGTTCAAACGTCTCATGTAGCGATAATTTTACCTGCCGGGTAAAAGCTCACTGATGGGGCTACCCTTGAGTACAGGCCAATTAGGGTTTCCAGTGTTGACAGAAGATCAAAGCCACGGGTCTCTAGTAGTGTATGGACGAAGATTTGGGGAAATACTGGAAATAACCTTGTAAGAAGCCAAGAACTTCTGGCTACTATAGTTGGATCCGGTAGCGACCCAAGAAATGAACGATGTCCTGGTGGTCCAGGGAGGACTGGGCAACTCGTCGGTGGTAACAGCTCATTTGACCTGGATTCGTCTAAAAGAAATTGGAAGATTGTTCTCGGCTTATTAAAGAAAACAACAACTAACTCAACTTATTTGTAATAAACGTTTACTGTGGCATCTCTGAAATGACTGGAAGTGGTTAGAGCAGAATGTTCACTCGTTTTGTCGAACATTTATTTAGTGTTCCGCGCGCTCGCATGGAGATATGCTCATTTGTAACTTAGGGCCTGATTACATGAGCCGGGCTGGTATCAGTTTGCCGGGATCTCGGCACGTTTGTTAAACGCAACAAAAATCAACTTCGCGATTACATGACAACGGGCCAGCCCGTTTAGCCGAGGTGCCGGGATCCCGGCCAACCGGGCTGAGATTTTCCCATGTAATCGTGTTCACCACCGGGACAGCCCGGTTAGCCAGGCCAGCGATTTCTAACCACAATACTCCACTTTGGAGGAAAATGGCCCATGGAATAGTCATTTTTTAATGTTTAAATAAAAGATGTTTAAGATAGCAAACCTTACGGCTTCTTTAAATTGTAGAATGGTGAATTTTAATAGCAATTTAGCGAGACAAACGTCTCTCCACTTCTTGTTGTTGTTGTTATCTTTTTTCACACGACATATTCTAAATTTAACCCAAATTTAACCCAAACCTCATGTAATACCGAGCTGAACTTCACCTCGGCAAACCGAGCCAGCTTGGTTAACCGGGCCAGCCCGGCTCATGTAATCAGGCCCTTAGTAGGAATGACTCCGATTCAATGAGATCTCTGGCAACACTCAAATAGGTTACTGTATCTCGATCACTGACAACTTCAGGTTCAACTCACGATCACCCACCTGTTAAAGATCGCCATATCCTATGTTGGCAGCGCGCGGATGGCCTTGTCTCCGCCTTGAAAGATACAGCTTTATTATTTATATTTTCCACTAATAAACTATCATCCATCTGTCTTCTTATTGCAACCTGTGCAGCCATGATTTTTCTTCTCTTGCTTATCAAAATACACTTCTCACACTATCCTAAAATGTGCCATAAAATGACCCTGTATGCAGTGGAATCTCGGTGTCGTGACATAACAATTTAGACTTAAACGTAAAACCAGTTTGACATCCTTCAAATCTAGTTTGACTTATGATTCCTTTGCATCTCATTTCTGAGAATACCAGACAACGGAAATTTTAAATCCACTTGAAATTATTTTTACCGGCACCATATCCAAGGCAGGCTATCAATGCAAACCAGATTCGTATTGATTTGTATGAATTACTCAACTACTCTATAACAACTCAAGCTCTTCAATTTTTTTACCTTAATATTTATTTTCCAGCGCACATAACTAATATTTTCTGTCCTAAAACAATTGTCTACAATTTATTAGTCGCATCCTGGCAAAGTCCCACATGATATTGTCTATATTTACTAATTTTCATCTAATCAGCTGGTTTGACTTCCAGGGTTTGTTCAATGTGAGTTAGCATGTTGTCCCACTGAACGAATTGTCTTGATAGAAGATTAATCTATGAAATAATAAATTAAGGAAAATGCAAAGAGTATTTAGCTTCTGGGTCTTGTGAAATCACAATAACAGTCATGGATATTTTTTGTCACATGCACACTGTAGATGCAAGAAAGGTGAAAGACATTCAACAAAGATGCTGTTCAAGGCTGCTGCTGTTACCCCTGGGCAAATGAGAAGAAGCCTGGATTAATGTCTCAATTTAGCCTAAACGTCTAAATTAGCATGATTTTGAGTACAATTTGGAATAAATAAGCATGAGTAAATTTTCACAGTCACACTGGATTGAATTTCTGTGAGTTATTAAGCGATCAGAATTTAATTTCAACTTTTTGCACTCAATTTTAATTTTCTACATCCAGTTTCAAATAATTATCTGCACCCAACTTTGCATTTCTGCACCCTGTTTGGGATAAGGTGACATGTTCTCAGTGAACAAAAATGCATGGAGAAATTAATTGTTGCATGCATATTATTAAGAGTTAAAAAGGCCAAATTGTCTTTGAAATTTCTCAACTACATGTAAGATGACAAGTGAAGCTATGATTGTCGCAGTTATGAATGCAGTTTTAGCAATTGCATAGAGAAGCCTAAAAAAATTCAGGACTTCATCGGGGTTTTAACCCGTGACCTCACGATGCCGGTGCAACGCTCTAACCAAGCTATGAAGCCACTGATGTTGGGAGCTGGTCATTTGTGAGTTCAAATGTTACCGTGACATGATTCACTGATCAACTCAAACAGAGGTATTTTTTTAAGTCAAAGAGAATCAATAAAGGATACCATGTTGTTGTATGCTGTTAGAAGATTAAGAAATCTCTCATTGGCTGCTCCAAATTCTTCCTAAAAGTGAACAAAAAAAAAAGACAAAAACAAATAAAGATCATCACTTTACAGAAAAATGTCAGGTACTGTAAAGGCTATAAAGCATAAATTTGTGCAAGGCGTGTTAATTTTATAAAAAACACCCAAAACTTTAAAAGCCACAATTGTTGGTTTGACTAAAGCTGGAACCTGTAAATGCGATCAGACTTGATACAGCTGTACACAGTCTATAGAAAATTGGTACAAAATGAAGAAAGAATAATTTTAAATCAGATAGGTGACTCCAAGATTAAGCTTTACAAAATAGGAGTGTACAGGTACCATATACTCTGGCTGATTTCTGGTCACTAAATGATGCTGTTTCCAGGTCATGAATATACTTCAAGGCATTAGAATGTCACACTATAAGGGGGTCATTCTCTTAAGACTTTCAAGTTTAGCAATTTCATTGGAATTTAAAGAATATGAATGTATCACTCCAGCATGGAAGGAACTGTATTGAAAACCACATGCAATTTGACAAGCAGTCCAATACATTTGGACTTCTAATAAAAAGTTCCAGAGTTACTTATTTCTTGGCATTTGATCAAAGCAAAAAGGACAATGTAAAGGATGTCCCAAGGAGCATTCATTTTTAGTATTTAGTAACACAGTGAGTTAATATAATGACATCCATTAATTTTTTTCCTCTATAGATTTAACACAGAATTCAAAGTCAATACCTTATGCTGGATATGAAGTTCAACAAGTGGTTGTAATTTGCCAGACCAAGTTGGTAAATCTGTTTTGCAAGAATAATTAACTTAGTTACACTGAGTGATAATTGTGGGAAGTTGAATATCACTGACACTAAGCTCTGCAAGACTTGAGCTTTGCCAATGTGTTACTTCCTTAGACATTTAATTTCAATACTAGCTTGATCAGGTGATATGTGATTGCTTATGATAAGTTTATCCTTGATGCATTATGGTATTGAAATCTGCTGGAACTGTGGTTTTGGTGACCTGAAGAACCAAACCAGTGAGGTCATTATTTTGTGGTGTCAAGATGGCAAAACAATTCACTAGGGGGAGATCTTAATTTTCAACAAGAGAGTTGAATTAATTATGTTTACAAACCTTTCAGAGGCTCAGTGGTGACTACTTTTTTCAAATCTTCAACTTGTTGGAGTTGCTCAGCACATGATCTCAGTTGGTTTTCCCCTGGATGTATAAATTAATTTTAATATTTGTGTGTGAATAGTTGGGTGTGAATAATAATATTTCTTAATACTGAAAACCACCTTTGTGAGTTGGCACCCTGGTTAAATATTGTCATGATGATGATGATGATGATGATTTCTGTACAGAAATAGAAATGAAACAGTAATAATTATACTTCCCTGACCTACAATAATGATATCTGCTTTAGCATCATCTGTAAGTGAAGCTTTTTCCAAGAACTCAGCAGACAGAAATGTCTCCAGCTCTTTCACTGCAAAAAAAGTACGACTCCATGTCAGCACGTTCCGTTACTTTTCTTTTCTTTCTTTCTTTTTTTCTTTT
>BLFK01000192.1:565584-578084 GCA_014634185.1 Astreopora myriophthalma
CCCCCCCCGGGCTGTTTAGCCTTCTGGCAGTTTCATTGCTTTTCTGACCATTTAACCTTGCCCTCTATCTAGGTGCAGTTGAGTGCCACAAACAGTTTAGGTTGATCAGGATTTGTTCTGCTTATTTTAAGGTGCTTATGAAGATGACAAAAGTAGTTCTTCCAAAAGAAAAAGCCAAAAGCAGTTGTCAGCTAGCAAGAAGATGAAGAAAATTACCGATTTCATAAAGGACTAGTTTCAGTGTTATAAAACACGACTTTCATTAACTTTGGAAGTTGTGTTAAATCAGAGGATCTGCAGTGGGACATCATGGTGTTTGTAAAAAACATATAGTCGTTGTTGAAGGAATTAGCAGTACTGTATATAATAAATAAAGGTAGTTTTAAGTGGTGAACAGTTCCTCAGTTTGAGAAAGTTTTAGTTAAGCCCTTTTGTTCAGTTACTCTTATGCCTGGAATCATGATTAGCCAACTGGTTACTATAATTTTATAGGCAAGAAACTAGTTTTGTTAATAAAGTTCATTCCTTCAATACCAACACTAGTAGTCTCCGAAGAAAGGTATCTTATCATTACATCTGGGAAACTAAAATATGAGTAATGTTTTATTTTATCTATGATGAATAAAGCAATTTACTTCCCCTGTCAGGTAATTTCTAGTTGTGGCTAGGCAGTTTTGTGTTGCTGCAGTCACTATCTGTAACTAGACGAATAATAAGACTGCTCCAGTTCAAACAAATGAACAGCTAGATCTTGCTTCAGAGTTAGAAGCTGTTGATCTGTATGGTTGTTGATTTCCTGAAGGACACTGTTTCGTTCAGAGATGCTGGTATTAACTGATGGGAAGTCATTAAGAATGAGAAATTCCTTCATGTCTGATACAAGCTTCATCAGAGATTCCCCAGCTCTCACCTGTCAAGATTGAAGTTAAAGAGTGAACTAGAACCAACTTTGCTCTGGCCACGAATACCTTTCTTACAGAATGGCAAATATTAAGGCCATTTGTAGCATGAAAATTAGTTGTGGCTTATTCAGTCCTATCACATGCCTATTACTTAAGCTGCACACATGGACCCTGTAAAGCAATGTTCATGTTGCCCTGATCCAGGAACAAACAAACTATTGTGCGGAGTCCTTGAGAGGTTTATGGTGAAACCAATTTGAAACAACTTATTTGGAAGGTGACAAAACAGTCGGAAATGTCCTAAGTAATTTTCTCTCCATGGGTTCTCTATGGTTGGTGCAAATAACCCGTGCCACTTGTAAGTTACATCCATGCCAAATTAAACAATTTACTTAAACTTGGTTTTAACTAGGGATGCAAGCATAAGACATTCATGTCAAGTGCAAATGATCCCGGCTGTAGTGCAAGCACAAAAAGGGACAAATGACCACTAAGTCTATGCTCTCTGTTATAACTGGGTGCTGTGAGCCAAATCTGGAACAGGTGTTTCATTGATGAACCTAAAATGGTCACTGGCAGAGTTGCTGCAGTACTTCTTACGGCCCTTAAGGTTAGCATTGTGAAAAAACGATGGGAACCATAGCCATATGTTACTCAAATAACTTTTACTTCTCAATCGTCTTCATCCCCATTAAAATAATTGTCAGTGCCAGTAAATTTGTTGTTTTAGAATTGGTACCTCTGAGGGGTCAAACCTACTTTGGGCCAGCCATGCCCACGAAATGAGATTATGGTACCTTTTGAGGTTGTTCCAGAATTTCCCGACAAGCACTCCTGTCAGTTTTACAGGAAAGCCCCCCTCCTGAACACACAATGTAAGCAAATAATGTGCAAGCATAAGGAAAAGGGAATATTTTGATCCTTATGTTTATGCTTCTCTAAACCCTGCTTTCACAGAGAAGTGCTCCTGTGCTTGTGCTAACACTTAGTGAAAAGCAGGCTTTATAGTTCACAGTGGGAGTAAAGTATGAATCTTTATTTGGTTTAACTTTCATACTTACTATGTTGGCAGCTCTGACATTCATCTCATATTGATCCTGTCTTGACTGTGTTAACCTTGCCACTTGAGTTTCACCCTCAACCTTTGAAAAAAAAAGGTCAACAACAGTATTTTTTAGGCTTTGAACTAACAGCATTGTTTTAATGTCAATGTCAAACTGCCCAATACTGAAAAAAAAAATGGTGTAAGCTTTTCTGCAATGTACATGTTGCACCAAGACAAGCTTCACAAAACATTGCACAGTGTCATGCCACCTTCAGCAATAACACACTTTTATCCAGTCATCCGTAATAACATGACCTTTTTTTGTGACTAACAGCAGTGTTAAACTGTGCAGTGCTTCAAACAACTTGCATTTCAATTTGCATTTCGAAACAAGATGAACAAGACATTGCCAATTCAGAGAAACAAAAATAAATTAGTTGGAAAAAGTTGCAAAAACCATTGAAGAAAGTAGAATCCAAGGCAAAACTTCTGCACAGCTCCATATAAATATTTATGCATTCACACTTGTTTCTTGTGGAAGAGGGTTAGCATGAGAGACAGTGCTAAAATTTATTTGCACTTCACTTACTGGTACTTCACTTCATTTAATGTGTGACCTTGCAATCAATATTATTGCACATGGGGGCAGCAAATTAATTTAGGTAAATAAATAAATAAATTAATTAATTAAATAGCGCTTTATGTCCACAACTTCAATCTAAGGGCGTTCTAAGGCTGATTGACTACTGGCAGTGTCAACAACATCTTAAGGTAGTTGGTTCCAGTCACTGACAGTACACGGCAAAAAACTAAATTTAGATACACTTGGTTCTAGCATAAACGGGAGAAAATTATGTGGAATGGATGTGCCTAAATACTTGTGACTTTTTAAATGATTGAAGGAAAGGGAGAGAAGTGAGGTCATCAAAACCTTTGTTTAATGGGCAAAATCTATCTCCCTCCTCTGTCTGAGGTTTTACCATCCCAGCTTCCTAAGCAAGTTGGTGATAGATCCTGATTTACAAGTGTGGTAATCACACAGTACAAATCTGGCTACCTGTCACTGAATTTCCTTGAGTTCATCTATCAGCTTAGCACTACAAGGATTGCAGACAGTGCTCGCATAATCGTGCAATGGCTGGACAAGACCACCTCCTTCACTGACTGATCCCAGGCAGACAGACTTC
Organism: Astreopora myriophthalma; assembly: GCA_014634185.1. Classification (NCBI taxonomy): domain Eukaryota; kingdom Metazoa; phylum Cnidaria; class Anthozoa; order Scleractinia; family Acroporidae; genus Astreopora; species Astreopora myriophthalma. The sequence continues at coordinate 568,719 of BLFK01000192.1, forward strand.
ATCTCAGCAGGCCCAGCATATTATTAGCACAAACAGCAAGATAATTAAAGTGAGATCATCACAGTTACCAAAGCAGTTTTTAGAGAAGCTTGAAAGAAATCCAGGCTTGAACGGGACTCGAACCCATGACTGCGCGATTACGCTGCACAAAACATATGTTTTGACATGCCAATTCCATCTTAGGTCGTCCGTGATTGTCTTACCCAGACACTTTGTGTGCTGGACAAAATCCAGCAAAGTGCCTTCCACGCACGAAAGAGGGTTCTTTGTGGCACAGGGTTAGGATAAGATAATAAACGTACATATAATGTATGGCGCTTTTGCAGAAATCTTTCCAACTCGAGTTCCCTTTGCTCAGCGAGCTCTTATTTCAATTCATACCTTCGAAGATTTCACAATTTCTGTGAAGTTATCCAGTATTGACTTCACATCATCCTTCAGACGTTTGGTGTATGACTTCAGGAGAGTCTCTTTACTCTGGGGTAAAATTCTGCTTGGCTGTGACATAATCTGTTTCTTATAATTAGAGATCAAATCAATCAAACCTGACCAAAACGAGACTAGTTGCGAAATGATAAAGAAATTCGTTTCCCTCACTCCTGCGCCAGCATATCTATCCGTGAAGCACCTCAAGCAATTGAAGCACTTCAAGCAAACGAAGCAATCCAAACGCTTGAAGCAGCTCAAGCGTCGAAGTAAGCTAAGCAAGATAAGTAAGGTACGTATTGTGTATACGGTACAATATATGTCCCCATACATAACGTACCTACCCGTGATCTACTGCTCAGACTTTCTATCACTCGATGAAAAACAAAACATCTAAATATCCAACTAGTGTACGATTACTTTGCCCAAAGAAGAATAAAAACAGATCTTAGCCCATTTCATGGTTTTTCCGCCATCTTGTTTTCACTGATGGACTGTGTTGCATTCTGGGAATAATCGAGTTGAAATTCCCAGAGGCTTTAGCGAGCTGCCTCTTCGTCCGCCATCGCTAAGATGGTAAGTTCTGTGGTGTTATTGGGAGAACTTGCGTTCCATCTTGCCCATCTTATATTTATTCCCATGATTAATGCCATTGAAATAAAAAGAGACATATGATTCATATGTTGGAGGAAATATATTTGTTACTTTTGGAACGAAGAAATGTTCGTTGTGGTCGTGCAGTTAGTGATAGCTTTCGTAGGGTTTGGGCTTGTTGTTGTCTAGAAAATAACTCCAAGGCTCTGAAACTGTGCTGCTACTTCAAGGATGATAGACAGTAATTTTTTTTTGCTTTCTTGTTTTCTGTCAAATTATGTATAATTCGTATGGGATTATTTTCCTTTATTTTAGGCCAGTTTTCATTTTCTCAACAAAACCAACACCTCTGATGTTAAAACGAAAAATATTTTCCACGTGAGTTAGTGGGAACTATGAGTCGTGAGGGATCTTCATTGAAAAGTGATTCAAGTTTAACCCCCTGGACACATGCCAATGCCTTGGTTCACCCTCCTTTTTTTCTCTTTATGTAATTCAAAACATCGACCAGGTCCAAGATATGATTAATCCTTTGTTCTGATTTAAAAAATATAAAATAAATATTGTTTCAGACTCTGGAAAAGGCGTTTTTGTCTGGGTATTTGTGCTTGCATTTATACATACAGTATTATCATTTGCCATGACAGCTTTACTGTAAGGTGCTTACAGAGGTGATACAAGCCAGCTAGAAGACTTGACATGGTCTTTTCTAGCCGTAACTCGAGTGGAATAAACTTACCAAATTTACTTACCCGTACCTGTAATGTTACTTGATTTTCAGCCTAAAGTTAAGAGGATTAAGAGGGGCAAGAAGGTGGCTCCAGTTCCGGCCCCATATGTCGCTCCGAAACCTCCACCAAAGAAGGCAGTTGTGAACCCTCTCATTGAGAAGCGACCAAAGAATTTTGGCATTGGTAAGATAATGTTACAAGTACAGAACCCTTTGTATCTATTTCATAATGGCAAACGGTCCTGTCGTGAGTTCATGTGCCAGATGAGATAGGTCTTGGGTCAAGAATTCAACCTAACAAAGCTAGACACCTAACCCACCAAATCAAGTCACTGATAGACTTGAGAAAAACAATGTATGGAGACAGTGGTATTTGCCCAGCCAGATTCCTTATGGGCAAGTTTTGTACCAAAATATATCTGGAATGCTGGAAGCCAATTTTGTGTCCTTTCAATTACCAGTAGATTCTCCACCACTGAGCTACAGAGGACTTATGTGAGCTAGGCCATTAAACTAGGCTCAATCTTCTTTCTTGCTGCTTAGGCGGTGATATTCAGCCCAAGCGTGACTTGAGAAGATTTGTCAAATGGCCAAAGTATGTCAGGTTACAAAGGCAAAAGAGGATCCTTTATCGGCGTTTGAAGGTTCCTCCTGCCATTAACCAGTTTACACAGACATTGGACAAACAGACCGGTATGTACATGTAGTACTCTTACTTATGTTTGTTTTTGGTGTTGGTACATGTATTTCATCTTATAAGGCAATTTATCTTTAACATCTTGTTCCCTCCTCGCAAGAAACTAAATAAAATGTATAGGGTGTACTCATCATGTATTGTTTCCTTTTAGCTGGTAATTTTACAGTTGGTACATTCTTGCTTTGTAAAGTTTGTTCATATTTTTTCACATTGTCATATAATTTGGTTTTGGTGTAAGATCCAAAATTTCAGACCTTTGTTGTGCTCCCCTTTCTTTTAATTTCTATGCTTTATTTTTGCAATAAATATGACAAAAATAATGTCTATCCACTTTTTAGCTACCCAGCTTTTCAAGCTGATGCACAAGTACCGCCCAGAGACGAAAGCTCAGAAAAAAGCTCGTCTCACAGCCAGAGCTGAAAAGAAGGCTGAGGGCAAGGAAGAACCAGTGGGAAAGAAGCCAGTTGTCATAAAATTTGGCCTTAATCATGTGACCAGTCTTATTGAGAACAAGAAAGCACAGCTTGTGGTCATTGCTCATGATGTTGACCCCATTGAGGTAAATGACTTTTGAAGTTAACTACTTAAGCAGCATTTGAAAACCCCTCTTAGTGTTTTGTGACATGTTCAAACATCTCCTTATGGCACTGAATTAATGAGAGCATTTTTGTATCCAATCCCATTCTTTTAACCCCATACTCATTCCCCATGCTGTCATTTTCTGTGAGATACAGTTGTTTTCTATGTATGGGTTAAAAAGGTGTGAAGTAGTGCTGTGATGTAAACGAGGACTTACCGCATTTATAATTTCACTTTATAGCTTGTGGTGTGGCTACCAGCTCTTTGTAGGAAGATGGGCATTCCGTACTGCATTGTGAAGGCCAAATCCAGGTCAGTAGAATCTCAATCCACTTTTCTACCATTAAGGTTTTAATGTTGTATAACATCACTTTGTACCATTCTGAGTTCTAATTTGATTCTGTGGTGGTTGCCTGTACCTTGATCTTCATTCATCGTTTTGAGCATGTATCGAGAAAACCTTTTTCAATCAAAACAAACAGCATTTTCCTTTATTTGTCGAATTATTTTTGAGAAATATTTTATAAAAGCAGTAGAGGACTTTTTTCTGTGTTTACATAGCCTCATATAAACACTTGAGGGGTTGGGAGAATTCTCGACAGTTATGTAAACCCTCGACCAGGTCTCGGGTTTGCATAGCTGTCTCAAATTCTCCCAATGCCCTCTCGTGTTTAGATGTCCTCTATAGCTTAAGTATTAATAAAGTGACCAACTTCAGTTTGAGTTCTTTATTGATTTTAACCTTTAGGCTGGGAAAAGTGATTCACAAGAAGACAGCTACAGCACTGTGCTTCACTGCTGTTCGTCAAGAGGACAAGAATAACTTCAGTAAAGTTTGTGAGGCTGTCAAGACCAACTACAACGAGAGATTTGATGAAATCAGGAAGCACTGGGGTGGTGGCGTCATGGGCCATAAGTCACAGGCAGCCTTGCTTAAGCTTGAAAAGGCCAAGATGAAGGCTATGAAAGTCTGAGATGTATTGACTATTTCTGAATGTAATAAAAATAACCTGCTACATCTGCATGGGTTGTGTTTGGAACCTTTGTTCATTTTACTCATGTCACAAAAGGCAGTGTTTCTTGGTGACTTAGGCAATATTCGGATTCCTGCAGAATTCAATTGATCTCATCGATTCAAGAACAGAAATGTGACAAAACAGTTCAAATGAAATTTCAGCCTTTTGTTAAAACCCTTAAGAATGAAAAGATTATTGTGTAATAAGTGATATAATATGCTACAGCCATAGCTGTGGGTGGCTTTGTTACATAGGAAAGCATTTCATTGGAAGCGTAGCTTGATAGCGTGAAGTACTATCCTTTTGTTTGGCCACATTCATGTTATTGAATCCACAAAATTGATTGATTATTCTACAAAGCTTGCCAGAATTCTGATCAAATATAACTCCTCTGCTGTCTGTGATTTTCTCACAACTTTGTGCATTAAAAATGTTTTATAGAACAGGGTGTCCAGAGTTAGTTTCTCACCTACCAGCTTTAAACTTCCCCTGCTTTGAAAACCAAATTAGTGGAACTGCTTATGACAGTTCTGGCTATTGAAAATGATGACTAGCTGGTCTAATCCAATGTGTAATGAGACCTGGGGAAGTTAGTTGAAATGTTAGCTTTAGCTCTGATTTCTTCTGCCACTCGTTTTTCAGCAAGTGGTGGGTATTCAATGCCACTAGTGGCTTGTATCGCAATATGTGTAGGTACTTCGTGTATGAGAACATTTTTTACCCGAATAGATGTTCTGCTTTACTGTTATCTTGTATTTACTATATTTGCTTATGGTAGCCATGTCCACATAGCCCTGTATAGATGCAAGGGCAATTAACACGTCTCCTTTCCTCCCCCCCCCCGACTTATCGTCCTTATCCGAGAAGACTAGAATGTCTAACCATATTCAGTCGTAATTACAAAGGCATCACTTTCTCCTCAGTTATTTAAAGACCCTGAGTGTTGGTCCGGCCGCGGTTCGAACCCGCGACCTTTGTACGGAAGTCCAGTGCACTCTCAATTGAGCCAACTGGTCTGCGGTATTAGACGTAGTCTGGCAATGGAATCCCACGTATAAATGACATTACAATAACTTTAAGCTAACGTTTTTAATCTAGTGCTTAGAGCTTAATTTAAATACTACGGATCAGCGTTAGACCCGCCACCCTGTTCCTTGCTGAACTAAAGATTCTTCAACCTCGTTCCCAGGGTCTCTCTTTTCCCATCCAGACCCTGGGAACGAGGTTGCAGATTCTCATGTGCGAGCGCGTAACACGAGCGCGTACGTCTGGGTCCTCTATTATGGACTCTTAGATCGTGTAAACGCCTGAAAGTGTCCTGAGGGGCTGTTGGGGATAGAATCAAATGCTAACCTTACTGTGCATTGCGCCATTTCTTTGTGTACATTGCGGTACAATATAACTCCCCGTACACGATATACCTACCAACTATATATGACCTCATAAGTGTCCATACATGAAGCCGTTACCGTGGTATTAATGTCAAAACAAAATGGCGGCAAATGTGGCTGTCAATTATGGCGGTCTCGTTCAAAGTTGTGGCGAAGGGTTAATATTCAGCAAGATAAATTACTGCCCAGAAACTGTGCTTGTACATTGTGCGTTTTTATTGGCCGATAAAGAGGCTGGAAAAAGTTTGACTGAGGTGGAGAAAGGAAATTGTACGCAAGTTGTTGAAGTGGTTTCTCGGGCCATAAGAGAAGTAACATCAGAGAAGCTCCTAAGTGATGGACACAAGTTGCCCCAAGCTGAAATGAAGGAAGTCGAGTTCAAGATTCATTCCTGGGTGTTTACCTCATTTTTAAAAGGCTGTAGCCCTTTGGATCCTGACGATTTGCCGGAAGAGGATAGTTTTGACAGCTTCCCACCATTGCCACGATTTTGCGTCAACTTTTATTTGGAGCTGGTGCATGAAATAGGTTGGGGAGAACTTCTGGTGGAGGTGTGTATATTTAGTACCGTCAAAAGAACAGTATTGTACTTGAACTTTATAGTAGAGGGACATTAGAGAGACACTATGGCAAGATTTCTGTACAGGTCCTACTTCATTATGCATACATATTCCTAGCAAAACTCTATTCACGCTCGTTCTTTTTGGAAGAGGGTTAGTAGGAATATGCATGTATAGTTAATGTAGGGAACTGTACGGAAATCTTTCCGAAACTATCAACAATATTAGGAGGAGCACAGGAAATCCAGGCTGAAAACAAACCTCTCAAAGCGTAAAAATATGAGGATCGGTACAGATTGTAACTGTAGCCAGTTGTTTTTCAATAGCCCAGACCTCTTGTTTCTTTGTTTTGGCTCGGTCGTTTTTTCTTTTCGCGCCAATTTAGGTTACGTTTCTTTTGTGTGTAAGATGTTTGGTCTTAGCCAGTCGTCTTGAGATTATGGGATTCGCTAGTGTTTTTTTGTAGCCCTTCTTTAGCGTTTTTTGGAAACTTTTCCCACCCTTTAAGGCTGGACAAGGTTAGATTTGCGTGTGTTTCAGTTTTTTCGCTTGCTTTCCGTTTATTTGTCTTATATTTTTCGAATTTACTTTCTGCGATTGCACCTCGGTTTTGCATCGCCTCTTTAGCTGTTATGTTTGTATTGTTTTTTTCTTTAGTTTTACGTCATCAACTTGTCAGTAAAACCCCAGCCATAACCACGATTTGGTTAATTAATCACTTGTGGTTACACAGATGTTTACCATAATTGGGAGCAAGATTTCCTTACAGGTCCCTGCTTCATTTTGCATGCATAGTCCTAGCAAACTCTGTTCATGCTCCTTCGTTTGGAAGAGGGTTAGTAGAATATGCATGTATAATTAATGTTGGGAGCTGTATGGAAATCTTTCCTAATTGTGAAAAGAAAAATAAACTCAAAATTTCCCTAAAGAGCTTGTTTACCACATAAAATCTCATCCAGCTGTTATTTTGAGACTTTTTGGAAGCTTCTAAAGTGCATTTATTGAGAAGTCAAACCAGAAAGCCAAATCTCGAATTTAGGAGCACTTCAGAACAGTCAGAAAATAGCAGAGTATTATATAGTATGTAAGCTTTTTAGCGATTTTGGGTCACTTTTAGTTTCTTTTCCCATTTTCAACAAAGAGCCATACAAATCCCCAAGAGTGCTATTTTGACCTTGGGGGCCCCAGTCAGCAGAGGGGCTTGCTTTCTTACTGCCATTTTTGAGCTACTGTGAATGGTTAATTTTTTTCTGTGTTTTTTTCAAGGGCCAAGCATTCCAGTTTGCACAGACCAAGAGTCACATTTTTTACAAAATTTAATTACATTATTTTAGTCCATAAATGTAAGATGTCCATAAATGTTGTCATTGAGAAATCATTGCATCAAGACTTGTTTTCAACTAAAAATGCATAATTTGTTGTTGTTTAGTTTCAATTGTTAAGCCTTTCTGTTAAAATTGAAATATCACATTTGTATCACTTGACAGAACTGATTTCCTATGTTTGGGACTGAAAACAAGTTACTGTAACAAACACGATGATTTGTCTAGACAAAAAGAAATTTTGGCACTTCGGAAAATGCACAAAAAAGTTAGCCGTTCACAAGTACCTCAAAAATGGTAGTGTAGATGCTTAATCTTGTGAGCTGAAGTAAACCAGGGGCTTAATAGAAAGCAATAATTGTTATTTCAAGGGTTAGGAAGGTGAATTTGACCATGATGTAGTGGTCACAATTTGTGAAACTAGAGCTTTGTTTGGTTTACGTGGTAACAATTTCCAAAATTAGTCGTTTATATCATGGTTGTTGGTGAAGAAAATGTCCCTGGTAAAAGCAAGAGGGGATAGGGGACACAAATATCTCAACTTTGTTGTCTTGTAAAAGCTGCAGAAAAGCCATGATTAGGATGTTTCCTCCTATCCTGAGGCAAGTTCCTGACTTTTGAACAACATTCTCACTTGTGTTTTATGTACTGGTAACAGGGCCTCTGCACAGCTGGTTTGGAAAATATTGCAATGCCCCTACAAGAAATCTTTAGCTGTCTTGCTCAAGAACCAAGGTTCAAAGATCTCTTGCTGTTTAATAAAATTATTAGTTCCTTACTTTCAAGGGGAAAACAAAATTCATCTGTCAATCAGGATATGAAGCTGGATTGTGCATCAACACCACAGTCTTGCTCGATACTGCTGCTGCTGCTGCAAGGTGTAAGAAACCTTGCTAAGAATTATGCCCACTGGCCTGAGGGACAGATGAGCATATTGAAAAGTGTTATTGACTTTATCCTTGAAACTATTATTAACTCAAAGAATAAGGATATTTTACGAACAAATCTGTCCTCCTTTTATGAAGAAAGAGTGGCAGACAGAACCTCTAATGGGAAATCAGAGTATTGCAGCTATGAAGGGCTAAATGGACAAGAAACAGTGCATTTAGATATTGTTTCAGCTGAAGTTGTATGTGGAATTGATCTCCTTTTTCAACTAATGATGAATGAGTGGAAGGAAACAATGCACTGGACTCTAAAAGGTCTTCATCAGATCCATTGTAGTTCATGGCATCCATTACATAAATGGGTGATAAAAGTTTATGCAGTTGCCTGTTGGCTCATTTCTCACACCCTTGATGGCACATCACTGGAACAGGCTACAAGGCTTCAAAATGGTTTTCAACAGTATGTTGATACTTACTCTACAAAGGCAGAGCTTGCCTGGATAGATGTCTTTAGAAGAGGAGAGCTTATACACTTTAGAGATGGTTACATCAAAGAGGAATTTACTCCCCCGTTTGGTGAGGAAGTAAAATGTTACGTGTCATTAGGGGAGATATCCAGGTGAAAGGAGAGCTAACTCCTTCCTCTTACTAATAACAGATTCTTCGTGTTGCAAGTAACTAATTAACTGTGATAAAGAAGAGGATTAACTGAAGCTCAAAATGCTGAGGACAAGGACTCACAATAAAAAAGTAATAGGTTCAGCTTGTTTAAAGTGCTATTGTGTTTGGGGCAAAGGGCATATTGGGACAAACTGGAACTAGGGCAATTACAGACATTGGATTTTAAGTAGGGAGAGTATTAAAAAGAGAGTGTCCACAGAGAACCACTTGGAGCAGGAATAAGAGCCACGAACAAACTCCATTCGGTGTATGGATGAGGTCATGATTTTAATTCCCTCAAGGACTCAGATTTTGTCATTTGTTCTGTGTTTGAAAATGTGTTAACGTGACATCTTTCTTAATGTTTCAGATTCTGTGGATTTGTTGTTCTTTCAACCAGAAACCACAAAGGAACAATTTCACTTCTACCTGCAGCAAGTCAATAGACGTTTAGAGGGTTATAAGGAGTGCTTTGATTGGCTGCTAAGTGCAGAAGAATTTTAC
>BLFK01000192.1:583084-585584 GCA_014634185.1 Astreopora myriophthalma
TAGCAAACGAAGGCGATTATGGTAAGTGGATACAGGGAAAGAGTCGTATTTGGCCTAAATATGCCCCTGTTACTCTTTTCATCTGTTCTCTGTGGGTAAGAAAGACCTCGAAAAGGCACCGAAACTTGGCCCTTTGTTTGGGTTGGTATGAGTGGTCACTCGTTTTACCTTGCATTGTTCTCGTACTGGCGTCATTTGCGTTGTTTTGCATCTGTCATTTTTTTAGTCTATTTTCTTTAGGTTAAATTTAACCCACACTTTTAAGCTTACGTCTGTTCTTTGCAATGAGAGTAAATGAATTTCTCATTGACAGATGTCGGTCGTCTATGTACCTTGCTATTGCGCGTGCTTGAGGCCCTTCACAGCCCCTTGTGTTCACCATGGGCCAGCACATTAGTGTGGCTTTACGTCATCAGACATTACATCACGGCGATGAAGGACATGATGGATCAAACTGTGAGTGCAAATGTAGCTTTCCTTTTTCCTTGTTTTTAATTTTTGTTTCACCAAACCTCTTCCTTCAAAAAAGTAAGTTGTTTTGATACGAGACATCAAATCACTGTTTTCGAAAAGCTCCGTTTTCTGGCAAGCGAGAGAAAAAAGATACATCTTTTTCTCAAATCTACCCGGATTAATGTGGGCAAACATATTTAGTGGTCTGTGTTTCACCCATCCTCGGAGACTCAGGGCAGTCAGTCGGGGCGGGCAAAAACGGGACTGCAAACCATTGCCAATCTCTTTTTGCCCGTCCCGACTGACTGTCCCTGGGTCCCCGAGGATGTATTGTACCATATCTCACCTCGCTTTTCATTGGTGCAATCGTTGGGTCCATTTGTCTGTTCGCGTAGTTATGCCGATGGGTGTATTAAATTAATATTACAGTCTACGCGGAAAGCTGTAAAAATGTCTTAACTTTCTTCTGCGATGTTTCAGGGGCAGCCTTTTGTCAGAACGGAACTTTGAAAATGCTTTTCATGGTTGTTTCATATTTAGTAGAATAGTTAATAGACTACTAACTGTAGTTGTTTCTTTTGAAACACTCGTCTGCAGAGGTTTGATCATCAATCGCATCTGAGCCATTTCATGTCACGCAATCGCAAGTTGAGTTCTGACGTTCTGATGATAGCATTAATTTTCTTCTCAGACTGATGTTGCAGCGACAGTGGTACTGTTTGCCCATGTGTGTCATGTCATGACTTTTGTACCCGCTGACTGCGAAGATCATTTGTTCGTTTTGGCGTTGGATTTGGTGGCCAGTCCTTCGATCTTGAATGATGACATCGCTGAACAGATGACTCTGTCAATCAACAACTTATCATCAGAGGTGTACAAAAGGGCGCTGATGCAAAAACTTTATCAAAGCGTTTAGGCATTTGTATTAATAGAATTGCCCCGAAAGACTTGGGGTGCGTGTGTGTTTTAGAAATAAGGTTAAGCCCTGTTGTGGGTATTGTTGGTTACAAAACTTATGTTTGCTGCTGACGTTGTTGGTTTGATCTCGATATGGCCATGTAACGTCAATTCTGAAGCACTCTCTTCTCTCGTCTGAGGAAAACCCAGATAGCATCGAAAAGTGCAGTGTTCAAAGAAAAGTTATACGTTTTGGCGATACACAGAATCATCGCTCACGGAGAGAATACTAACGATATATTATCATAGATAGATATACCTTTATGTACACACAGATGTTTAAAGATGTAAAGCTCATAGGGTTCGTGTATCTACAAAATCAAACAGAAGTAGAGTTAAAAGTAAAGTTCCCTAAAGTTCGTTCTGTGGTACACCAAAGTTAAAAAATTCAAGTCTAAAAAATAGAGAACAAACAATATTCACAATTTGAGGAGAAGATTCAGCTTAAAATATATAAAATCATGGTTGCAAAGTTGGTGTAACTGAAGACGTCTGGTTACAAATGGAATGGTTTGACATGGTTCATGGCTGTCAACACAATAGTTTACTGTTTCTGTTTCCGATCAACTAAGTGTGGAATTGCAGGAAATAATCACATTCCATCTCATTTGCACCTCATTAAAATTAATAACAAACGAACGCGTAGTCTTATGCCTCGTTTTTTGAAGAACAACTGATTTAATTTCAACGGTTAGTTTAATACACAAAGAAAGGGTCTTTCTTCCTGCATGACATTATGGGCTTCTGGTTATGATTGGAGTAATAGGTTAGGGTGGTTCGGTTTGAAAGTCTCCCCCGCGTAACCGCACGCAGGTGCATTTCTCGTTTTTCATTACCAGTCTTACTGTGTTCCTCTTGTGTGCTTTCCTTTTCTTCCTTACTTTTCCTGACCCAACCCCATGGACATTTTGGAGACAACGTTGATGCCCTGGGGCCCGTTTCTCGGAATTCCCTAAAAGTTTACGGGCCAAAAAGCAATTTGTAAAACTCCGACCAGCTCATTCTGAAAATCTGCTCTGTTAACATGCTTTTAAGCTACGAAAGAGCAAACCAATTGCAGAGATTCGGGGCTTAAGAAGTCTTTCTTTTC
>BLFK01000192.1:611503-629535 GCA_014634185.1 Astreopora myriophthalma
CCTCCCCCCCCCCCAGAGGCTTGAATGGCTTAGGGTTAGAAAAACACTAGCAGTGATAAAGATAGAGCAAATGGACCAGTACAAGCCCATGGAAAGGGGGAGGGAGGACTTGGGATTTCAATTATGGGACTTTTTATTACTAACAGCATCACTACACTAATTTATTAGGTGATGTTGACTTCACTTTGGTTCAGAAGACTAGAAGTGGCCAACATTTTTTTAGCAAAGTAGGCCTGCTCAAACTCAGTGCTTAGTCTGTGGGTTATGTTAATGGTTAGGGTTTAGTTTCATTGCTTGTGGGGGTCTCCTTCGATGAAATGTGTCATTTAGCTTGTGTGTGACCTGAAGATTGTGCATTGTATAAGAACTGCAGTAAGCCACCTTAATATCTACCAGAATGGCTTGAAGAAGCAAAGGACCAGAGTTATGCAGACAACCCTATCTAGATGAGGCTTTACTATCTGCAGTGAATACATGTACAGATAAGTGGTCATTTCCATTACCGCAGATCTTGGAATTTCCAAGGTTGTAACAACCTTCACATTCTCTTAGAGGAGCACATATCATGCTTGAGAAGTGTGTTATTTTGAAGCTGTTGTAGAGTTAGCCAGTCTGGCCAGCCAGTTCTGTCAAATGGAAGGCGCCCTAAAATGCACCACTTTTTTTCTTGCATTACCATTTTTACCCTTGTTCTTGACCTAACTGTCTATTAACATGCCAATCTCATTTTTGAGAAATGTTACTTCCCATACCAAATTGTCATAATTGTCATAGGAGGTAGACGGATTTGACTTCTGTGTACAAACTTGAATGCCATAAAGCAACAACCTAAGAGTTGAAAAACAATGCACAAAACAAAAACAGCCGCAAAGAACACACGAAATTTGGCCACAAAAGTATAACATCTCACCTTTCTTAGTCTGCTTCTTTTGTCCTGTGCCTCCAAGCTTGCCACTAACATCCTTGATGAGGAAAAGGAGTGACCTGATCAGCTGTACCCTTGTTCTGCCCGTAGCACATCTAGCTTACAACTTATGAACAACGATCTTGCCACTAACTTAATTATTATATCAACCACTAAAAAGACTACCATTCCAATTAAAACCTACCTGAAGCCTTCGTTCAAGTTCCTCCTTCTTTTTAGCCTGTTCCATTTCTCTTTCTTCTGCATTCTTAGCCTTCTTAGTTTGAGGTTTGACCTTTTTCCGCAAGCATTGTTGAACATATTTTTCAAGTTCTCTCAGGGTTGATGGTTTTAGTGTTTCAAAGTCAATTTCAATTTCATCTGGGTTAGAATCCCTCAGGCCAGGTTCCCTAGACTGGATGATGTTCACCACTCTTCCTAACTTGTCACCTGATTTTCACAAAAAAAGAAGATGAAAGTAAGTTTTGACAGCATACTCATTTGTTTACCTTTAAAGTAAATTTCGAATGTATTTTAAGTGATGAAAAGTTAAGATTATTCTTTTTATTCATAGTGACCACATTCAAAGTACTGCAATGTATTAAAGAAGAACTTAAACCAACCTGGAAGCTTGTTGATGTCAAGGCTGAGCTGTCTTTTTTCATCGTACGTCATAGGTCTGGCAGTATCCTCTTCATCGTCACTATCGACCTCCATTGTTTTCTTTTTGGCTGCCATCCTTGTAACAAAATAACCAAGCAACCCTTAGTAGTTAGCCCAACAACTCACTTACATTTAGAAGATCTTTGGATTTTACTTTTTATGGTCAGTTTACATTTCCTAGGATTATTGCATTGTCCGGTTTACTGTCCAAACTGGTTCACTCTTGATCCAGGAGCGAAGTGGATTTGGGTGAACAGTCGGGTAACCAGCATTTCTGAAAGTTTTAGAGGCAAGGTTCTCACAGGGAACTGGAAGGAGTCAACACCAATTTGTCTCAGTACATTTTCCGAAATTTACCACTTGCTTTCTTGGGTCAAATAGGTTTCTGAAGAAAGACTAATCTCTTATTTGGATCTCTGGATACTTAACTTCTCTGATCTCTGAAGTTAATCTAGACGAGGTAAGCACCACATCATCCTATGCAGAACCCACATGTCTGCTGAAAAAACTTACCGTAAGCACTGGCATATATAATGCACGCTCGCAAATAAGCTGCAACCTTGAGTTTGAGAGGTTATATGTGGGGGAAAAAGTTTCTATTAAAAAAAAAAAAAATTGGTTGCACTTTGCAACAAAAAAGGTGTTCTCCAATTCAATGAGCATACTGACAATTGGACAGACTGTCGTTTTATTGCTGGTAAATAATGCACTAAATGAAGTCAACCCTATGCATGGAAAGTCTTGAAACTGGTAGTACCTATCTACCATCATGAGAACACTGATCAGCAAGACATACAAGTCATTAATTGAAGGCTGAGGACATTTAGAAAGTCACACACTTCCTGATGGCTCTTTAAATATGTTTACAAATGTAGCTTAGTAACCAGGCAAGTAATTGGAAGATAGAAAACTGGAGACAGTGTATGCTTATCAGATATTGTCATGGCAAAGCTGCACTCCCCCTTCAGAACTATTATTTTTGGAAAGAAAAAGGCGGCTTAAAGACTTACATCTGCCGGTATTTCGGTAATACATGGTTCAAAGGAAAACAAGTCTTAGTACTTACTTGCTATTTGCAGATCGCTTGGATGCCGACTGTTTCTTTGCAGGCTTTTCAGCTTTTGGTTGAACTTGTGCTGTCTGTGCTTTTCCTGATGACTTCTGTTTGGGTTGACTTTTTGGCTGTGAGGAGGGTGCTTGCTTGGCTTCTTTTTTGGCAGGAACTTTTTTCTCAGGCTTCTTCTTAGTCTTATTTGTCACAATAACAGTTTCACCAGTTAACTTGCTCAGTTGCTCGTGGACGGATATCAGCTGTTGGCAAGGTCAGAAATATTAATCTAAATGCACAGGTTCAGTGAACATCAGCAGTGCATTTACATAACTATGATGCTAAAACTTCAAAATAGTCTTTTCAATGTAAGAGCAATTTTTTCTCTGAACCAAAATGTAGATGTTTTCTCTAAACAAATTATCCATGGTTGTGCCTGTGATTAGCAACAGAAAAGATGGGTGAGTATTATAACAATACCTGCTGCTGAAGCTGAGACAGTTGCTCAGCCCTGTCATTCTCATTGTCTTCAGAAGCAGGTGAGGATGACAGCGGAGTGGCAGCAGACTCTGGCTCAGGTTCAGCAGGTTCTACCACTGGCGGAGGAGGAAGCTCTGGTTCCTCGGGCATTTTGGCAAATTTCATTTCAAAAACATCCTGTGAAAAGAGAATGATACACTACTGTTGTTTCCAGCTTCAGTCAAAAACACTGATGAATCAACAAATATGATACAGAAACTTAATAAAGAATAAACAGAGGACAAACCGTTGTAGAGATTTTTGCTCAAGAAAATCGAATTACCACAAAATTATTATTCCAAGCAAACTCCACCAATCCAAAAGACTGTTGACAGCTTTCAAAGAGTATACACATGATGTTCCCAGAGAATCACACTACTTGAGTGCTTCAAGAGATGGGATTTGTGGGTAAATGCAATTATCAACTGTGTTAGTACAAATCTGTACACGTTGACTTCATCTCCTACATTTGTTTTCATGCATACAATGTCATTCTTGCAACAACAGTTTACCACTGTCTAATTCTTGAATTTGGTGGAAGTACTGTAATTTCAGCTTCTTAATGATAGTGATGATGTCATGCACCCTTGAGAAAGATGACAACGGGTAATCGGCAAAGGGTCAACTTAAAGGAAAATAGAGTCAGGCAGGAATCATACCTATGACCTCTTTAACACATTGTCAAGCCCATAGACCATCAGGAGTTCTTGTAAGCTCAGTGGTTACAGCATCCAACCAGTGTTACGGAGGTCACAGGTTTGATTCCTGCCTAGGACACTGATTTCCTTTTCAGTAGTCCATTTGCCTGCTGCCTGACAACTAGCATGTCATACTGTGTTTTTTCCAGGGTAGTCAGGTGCAACAAGAGGAAAATTCTGTTGGAATACTGTTAATTTTTGTCCACCATTCTGAATCCCTACCCTAACCATAATTTCAGGTTTCTCCATGCAGTGACCAGTCAATTTACTACCTGTGGCACAACTTACAACTGCCTAAAATTCCTCGAATATTTAACAGCAAAAAGCTTTTCGACATGTTGTGCTATAAACAAGGGAGAACACAGAATTACTGTAGTAGCCAATCACAAACCTGTAGTTGCCTTGCCATTTTGACAACATCATGATCTGGAGGATTGTATCTGTAACAGTTGCTAAACATGAGACGAACATCAGCAGCGAATTCAGACGATGAATTGTACTCTCTTCCTTCCATTTTTGCCTGTCACAGGTCATCAAAATTAAAATGAGTTCTAAGCTTATGGATTCTGTTCAGTTGCTTTATGCAATTAAATGCAATTTAACAAGTTAACACCTAGGAGTGCCAGTGAGAGAGTGGTTAGGGTTAGGGTTAGGGTTAGTTGCCCCTCCCTCCCATCTAAAAAATAAACCAGTTAAAACTTCTACGCACAAAAACAATCCCTCATCTTTTCTAGCGTACCTTTTTCTGCAAATGCAAAAAATTATTAAGGAAACTTACCAGCAACTATTAAAAGGAGAAGTGACTATTTACGAGCACTTGTTATCTTTGCCTTTTTCATGCTTTTGGGTGTTTGTTTTCTCTTAGAGTTCTGCTCAAAGCTATGAGGACATTTGAACCCGTGACCGTGTGATGCCGGTGCGATGCTCTAACCGGCATTGCGAGGTCACAGGTTCAAGCCCCGTTGAAGTCCTGAATTTTTCAGGCTTCTCTACGCAATTGCCAAAATTGTGTCTATAACTGTGAGGATAATAGCTTCATTTGATTTCATATCCGCAGTTCAATATAAGATTCATTTCATATATCATTTCATCTGTTGATATACCAGATTGATTTGTACAGTGTACACCGGAAAATACTGTAGGAAAATCCTTGATAGTCATTTTAATGCTAGAATTAACAAAGATGTGTCTACTTTTCAAGTGATTCATCTTCGTCTACAGTGCACCCTCATGGTCCAATACTAGGAACATAGGCACCCTTAGCTATTCAAAATAACTCTTTACAGACAAAAATTGCCTCAGAAGACAAATTATATGCCCATTGGTTTTCACTTCCATCAGAAGTGTATCTGGAAAGAGAACACTTTTGAGATCCACCGGTACTGATCCCAGCTTGCTCGACTCCTTCAGATTGCCTCAACACAGCACTGCCCAACAATCTTTTGTTTTACAATATTACCTTTATTGTACCCATATCCATTGGCTGCTTGATGATATCATGATAGTCATGTAATCCAAGTGCAGTAGCATCAACAGGCTTGTAAAATGGCCAAGCATATGCCTGCAAATTTGAAATATTCAAGCATCCAATCATCATCCACCAAAAGGACAAGCTGGCAAACTGATTCTGGATCACTAGCATTAATATTTTAATTGTCTAAAACAATCAGTAATGTTATCTTGGTGAAAACATGGTTTACACCCGGGAGACAAAAACTTAGGGCCTTCTTTCGTCTTACAGTGCAACTAACAATTAAAACAAATTTGTATTTCTCACCGCATGTTTCTTGGAAAACAATTCCTTGATGATGTTGCTGCAGTATCTAAGCTGCTCCGATAATGGTTTCTTCTTACCACGAGCCTGGAAGAAAGGATGGTTTATAACACTCATTAGTGCACAAACCTTTTCGACACAGTAGGGCCACTAACTCTCCTCTATTTTACCTCTAAAAGGCAATTAGATTTTCTCACTAACATAACAGTATCAAGAGAAGACAAAAACAGAGTTAAAGGGGATTTATCAGGCAATGCAGGCTTCAAAATACAGTACGGGTTCGGAAGTAATATTTATTTTGCTTACCATTTGAGGTTCTTCAGGTAAATCACGATTTGGTTTTTTCACTGTTCGTGTTGACTCCCTCCGAGCTGGTATTTTAGCTGCTTTTGTTTTTATCGGGAGAGGCGGTTCCACTATTCCACTTATGGGTGTTGTGGGAGTTGTTGTGTCAGCTTTTCTTTTCACCCCTTTTTTGACCTGGAAAAACACCATCAAACAAGAATGACTATTACAGCTTGAGTTGTATTAATGTCCCCTCTTATTATTAAGTCCAAGCAACAAAGGAACATTCAACATTTTCTACCACAAGCGACTCCTCTTTAAGTATTAACTCTCGACAGACCTGACGCAGCTCCAAGAACTAAACTGTGATATACCTTAGCAGGTTGAACAGCAGAAGGTAAGGCAGGGGCAGCAGAAATAGTGGGTTTTGGCAGCACAGTAGTTGCATCCACTGGAGTTGGAAGTGCTGTTGTGGCTGTTACAGAAACTGGTGGGGTAGGATATGGCAAGCTCATCATGGGAGTGCTATCAGGAGCAACTGAAATGCAACAAAACAAACAGAGTTCAACTTAGACAATATGGGATTCCAAATTATTTTCTGGGATTTCCTGGGTAAAAAAAAAAAAGAAAACCGACATTGAAACATTGGATTGTTTTAAATTAAAATAAATTTCCAGTCGCCAGTTACTGAATGCACACAACTCAGACCAATTTCTCAACCAACATCATAGAGACTTTTTGAAAGGCTGGTATTCAAACAAGAAATGTCAACAGAATTTAAGTCGATCATTAACAATGATCAATTTAAGGTGTGCAAACCCTATGGATATTCCAAAGATCAACTCAATAATTTGTTTAATTGTGATGTCTGTATTTTTGTATGGGATCGAAGTCTGGGGTGCAGCTTACCAGGGAAAATATTTAGACAGAATCCACAGGTTTCTAAAGAGGGTCTACGGGTTTGGCTTCGTCACAAAGAAAACAACAATATTTGATTTAATTAAAGATAGGGACTCTCAGCTTTTTAAGAACGTAATTAGAGATGATCATATACTTCATGATTTGCTACCTCCAAAGAGGAAACGTGTGCTCCATGAGCGTAAGCATGATTTTATATTACCTAGGGTTAGAACTGAACACTTCAAGCATAGTTTCCTTAATAGATGCATTTTCAATTAAATTGTGTAAACTCATTGTATATAAGGAATTTGATAATGTTACTCATTTTCAGTACATTCTTGATATAATTTTTTATTACCATATTGTAAAGTTACACGTTTGTTGCTTCTGATTTTATCAAAGACCTTATCTATCCATCTATTACTTTATACTTTCAATCATTAACTAGAAAAAAATATGAAATAATTGGTTTTGAATTGTCTAAAATTTGAGGAGTTTTCTCCAAGAAAGTAAAAAAAATTGTAAGGAAGATTTGTCTTTTTTCACCCAAAAAAAAATGACAAAGCCAACAAGCAAGAAATAATGATAGAGGAAGGTCACGTCTTACCAATACAACCTGCCCTTCAGTATATATGCGTTGTTGACCAAGTGTGAGGTCAAGATGGCTGGATATTAGCCAAGTTCTTTTTTTGGGTTTTTATGCTGTTTTTTTGTTTGTTTTTTTTGCAATACAAACATGTTTGGGATGAAACCCATCTTCAGTGAAAGTAACAGAAACCAAGTATCCTTCTTGCATTACACCCACTAGTGCTTTCTGTTACTTGTACTAAAGAAGGAAGAAGTTTCACAATGAAAGTTTGCATTAAAAAAAAGTTGTGTGTCCTCAAAATTATCAAATTGCAGTGAATGTCCAGGAATCCAGGTTCCTTAAACATAATGCAAATTATTGATACACATACAAATCCCAGGTGAAACCATTATCTAACTCATCCCAAGATACTAACCACTTACAACTTAATTAAGTTGCAGGCATGTTAATTTAACTTCTGCAAGTATTCATGCTATGTAAACTAACCTGGTGTCTGCTCCATTTTGACTGCTGATACACCTCTCTTAGCTCTCTTAGCTGCTGGTCCTGCTGGTTCTGCTTTCTTTTTAGGTCCTAATGTCATTTCATACTCCTAAAGTAAACATCAATACAAAGTAAAACAAGTGCAAACAAATTACCATACAATTCCTTTCAAGTGATGAATGATCTTGGAGCGGGAACCAACAGGTTTAAGTTGCACTGAACCCAGGATTAGCAGTGAATCTGCTTCAATAACTTAGTCCTGTAGGACCATCCACCAATCCAGCTTTACATTTGCTTGTACGGTGTGCTATCCTTACGCTAAACAGATTTAGTAACTATTGAACCATAATCAGTTTACCTCAGGAGGCATGGTAGCAAGTTTTTGATTGAACACTTTCTCCATTGCCTGACACATTAGCACCACATCCTGAAGAAAATTTCAATAGTGCAACCATTGAGTACACAACTACAATGCAACTTCTTGACAAACATGAAAGGAAACTTGTGATAGTCCATTGTGTTGTCAACCTTCTTTTACCAGCAGACGCCTGACCAGATACAGCATTTGACACCTGTGAGCACATGGTGCTGATAACCCCTTAGTCAAGGTTACAGTGTCCAGAATATAGGGGTGTAACAATTCATATAAATTTTGATTTCATTCAAGTTTTATCCTTTGATTTTGGATATTTTGGTCCGATATCTTACCACCAGAAAGTCTCACCACCAAGCAAATAAGCATCAATTTAACCAACACCAAAACCCACTTGACTAAAATTATCAGATTTCTCTGATTCTACGATTATGCTTGTCGGCTCGTTGGCAGAAACAACAATAGTTTCAGTATTCTTCAAGAATGAGTTTTGAAACTATGAGTTTGACAACTTTGTGGCGACGACATTCCTGGCAGCTCGATGACTGAAAGGCATTAGTTTTGCGGAGGGGGGCACCACTATTTCTTGTGGTATTCCTGTAATGGCACATTCTAGATGGAACATTGCTGAAGGAATTCCTCATGTTTTTTGGCCATGTAATACTTTAGAATTAGAATCAAACTCATTTCTTGAACTTTTTAAACGTAACGTCTCATATGTACTTCACAGGGGGGGAGGGGAGAAAGATTCACAGACAAACAGAAAGCAAGACAATTAGAGAGCCCTCTTTAAGTGGGGAAGATTTTCAAATGGCTTTGTGTAACTCAGCATACATTTCTGAAATGAAAAGGCTCGAGGCATAAATACACACAAGCTCTTCAATTTCCTGCCTGCTCAACCACCAAGAAATCTTAAAATTTCCGTGTACATTACGTAGGCTGTAGAAAACACGCATACCTTAACTACAAGAGTCTCACCTCTCCAGGCTTGTTGTATGTAATGCAATTATTGAACATGAGACGAAAATCATCAATACACTCCTGACTACAAGAATACTCGTGGTTTTCTAGTTTCTTCTTGATCTGAGACATGTCCATAGGTTGCTTTATGATGGTGTAGTAATCCTAAAAAGCCACAAGACTTCCATTTAACGACAATTACTTCCAAAGGAACTGAATGACAAGGCTAGAGTGCAGTCACTACATACTAACCGGTAAATTCAGTTTCTCAGCGTCCACAGGCTCGTGAAACGGCCAGGCATATGGATGCCGCCACATTGCTTTCATGATTGTTTTCGACAAATACTGCAGTTGGTTGGTAGTTCGAACACTTTTAGGTTCTTGGCCCGTGCTCGGAGTTTGAGCCATTCCTCGCTATAAGACATTGAAACAAAACAACAGTTCGAGAGGTGTTTATTTCACTTTCTTGTGTAGCTAAACACAAAAATTATAAATTCAACTTCGTAGACGCTTCGCGTCCGAGAGAAAGCTAGCGACTTATGAAATTGATTATACTGATATTTACCACTGTTTGTTGTTCAAAATCGTCGTACTTGTGTGATAAGCGCCTTACTCGCTTCCCGAGCCCCTCAGGGCTCGTCTCTGAACGCAATCCATTCAATGAATCATCAGAGTTATGTTCATTACTGAGACCAGACTGTAAAGCTGCGCTGGGCCTAGAGGTGATGCAATACAACCTCGTCAATTTTGCCCTCAAATTCACTCAACTAGCCTCCAAAGTAGCATAAAAGTGTGCACTGTAACTTTACACACACTTTACGCTAGTTTAGAAGAAGTATCAATGTCTTTGTGAGAGAGAAAAGAGTCCGCGTCACTCCAACGCCATCTACAGCGTCAACGCCATTTTTGGCGGTGCCACGCACAATCGTTCACGAACGAATATCACAATTCACAAGCCTAAGAACCCAATAATAACCAGACCATACCGTTCGATAAGGTTTCTTAGTGGGTTCTGCAAGCTTTGGATTGTCGGATGGCCTTGCGTTTCCATGCACGACGGAAGATTCCTCAAAAATCTTGTCCTCCTTCACGGATGTCTCCGGCTCAGTTCAGAGCGAAAGCCGCCCTTTTGAATTCTCGAACGACCCCCAGCAAATATCTCACGGGACACGTCATACTTAGGAGTCACGTGTTCTAATTAGCGCGCCAAAACACTGACTCATTCAATCTTTGTTTACATGCGAAGACCCAAACTTTCATTTCAATTCGCGTGATCGCCTGATTTTTTTTTATTCTGGTCTGATTTTAAATCATCCAGTGCCTTGAATTTCAAGATAATTAACAGAAATTATAACCAAGACAACTGCTGTTCCATGAACAGGTGGAAGATACACAAACTTACCATATATAAAACTTTGGTATCGTCTCTTTACGTACGAAGGCAATGACCATGATTCTCACGACATCTCCTGGTGACGCACGAGGCCAAATATTTTGTTATTTGTGAAATACGACAAATTTTTACAAATTTCCATGGACTGTTCGCTTGAGGGTTGCTGTCCAAGCCTCTCGGCCGTTGATCACATGCTATGTGGCATACAGTTCTCCGACCAAGCAAATTGATTTCAACTTGACAATTGACGCAGTGAACTTGATTATCCCGTCAAGAACATCAAAATGGTTTACTCTGACAATAAACTTCTTCTCATTACCAAGATCGTGGAACATTTTAGCCTGGTCGTTTAATAATTTAATCCATCCGGCCGGGATGTCTCTTGATAATTGCGTGATAGGAGTTATCGAAACCTTGATCCGCTTTGAAAGTCCCCAACTAAGCTTCATTACTACAATGATCTAAAACGTATCTGCTCGTGTTAACAACCAGGGGCTCCTTCCGTTTTCAAGGTCAAAGAGAACCGTAGGAAACTTTGCCGTAGTCCTTCTCTCACATTTATGCGCGCGCGCAAAAAAGAAAAGAGAAACCACCTCCCGGGGATCCCGGGGGCTTGAGCAGGGGTATTAGGGACTTTCGAACAAAAGCATAATCACTGAAACTGAGGATTAAAAAAAACTGCGCTGACCCAGATAGGTCATTGAGTGGTCAGTGTCAGCCATAAGAAGATTTGTTCTGCGGAAGTAAAGAAAATGCAACGGAAATGGCTGAAATGGGCGAACAATGAACGCTGGTTTCCATATGATCGCAGACGATCGCAGAATTTCCTGCGATATCCGCGATCGTCTGCGATCGCCTGCGATCATATGGAAACCAGCCTTGAAATAAGACATGGAAGGAGTTAGCGGAAATCTCAAACAAAATAATTGTGACATAATGCTTGAGCTGGTTTCGACAACAACAACAACAAAAAGATAAGAGACTTCTCTTGCTTTGAACCAGATTCGAGGCAATAATGTATTCCTTTAAGAGGAGGGGTACTCATATAATCAAGGGACGTCTACAAAACATGGACCACCCATCAGGGACCGTGGAGGGGGAGGGGCTGGTAGGGCCGCGGCCCCACCACCTTTTTGCGCTAAAAAGAAAAATAATTAACACATTTTTTTCTATTTTCAATTGTCAGCCCTCCCACTTTTCACCTTGCTCCGCAGTCCCTGCCCATGTGGACCCAGTCCATGGACCACCCCTGTGGACTGGGTCTAAAACACAGGTCACAGGTCAGGTCTCAGGTTATCGTTTTTACCAATACTGAAACAACCCTTTACCTTCACTAATACTAACCTTAGGCCTAAACATTCTCTTAGTGTAGCATTTAGGCCTAAGGTTAGCATTAGGGTTAGGGTGGTCCATGGACCCGGGGCAGGATCAAGGGAATAAAATAATTGGAAAGATTTCCATACAGTTCCCTACATTAATTATACATGCATATTCCTACTAACCCTCTTCCAAAAAGAAAAGCATGAATAGAGTTTTGCTAGGAATATGCATGCATAATGAAGTAGGGACCTGTACGGAAATCTTGCCAAATAATTTTCACATGTAAAACCAGCTTTGGTGACCATTATTGGCATCATAAAATTTCTTCATCAACATACCGGTACACACATCTTGCTAGCACAGTGATGTCACATAAAGATTAGAAAAGGGACTTTCTCTTGAAACACCAGTACATAGGCATAATGCACAGGTGAGTGTTCTAGACAGAAAAATAGTGTCCTGCAGTGCATTTCACGTGAAGTTACGATAGCCATGTTGCTGTCTCCAAACAAAGAAATGGCAGCTATGTTGGTGTACACAAATATATCCTCTGCAAAAATCTTTGTGGTTTCGGTTAAAAAAAACATGGCAACTGACGGTCATGAGTGAAAACAATCTATATCTTTTTGACATTATACAAAATGCAGTTTTGGATTGCATCAAAACTGTTTGGATTCTTCATCTATCAATACCAGCACAGGAAAGAGCCCCTCCTAGGGGTTTTGGGGAACAAGAGAACATGGCCAATCTGAACTGGTGAATGGGGGAACAAAGACAAAATATCTCAGGGAACAAGGGAACCCAAACCATTTTAGGGATCAAAAAGCTGGGAAAAAGGAGAATTATTTCGGGAACAAGGGAACACGAGCAAATTTTTAAAGGGAACAAGGAAACAAGGACCCCCTCTCCCTCTCCCACTGGGAGTGGTGGAGTGTCACCATGATGGCATGCCATATATAATGCAGAGATCTAGAGATCAGGCAGCATGGCAGGTACAAAACACAGGTCAAAGGTAACAGGTTATTGTTTTACCAATACTGAAACAACCCAAACCCTTCACAAATGCTAACGTTAGGCCTAAAAAAGTTTCTTTAGGCAAAAGTTAGCTTTAATCATGAAATGTTTAGGATTGTTTCAGTACTGATAAAAGAATGACGTGTGACCTGTGACCTGCATCTTTGTTGCTTTTGGGTAACTGAAATTTCATCCATCATGCATGAGCACATATTTTCAATTTCCTTTTAATTGCTCTGTATCCTTTACCCCCCCCCCCCCCCCCCCAACTCTCAGGACATCATGGAACATGACGATTGAAAAAGGTGGAAGCTATTTTGGAACAAAACAAAATATAATGACAACTCAGACAATAATTTTCAACTATTGCTTATTTCTGTTTACAGTATTTCTAAGTGAACAAGCTTCATGATACAACCATTAACATGATCACACAGCTTTAAAAGGACTAGTTACAAGGTGGGGGAACTTATTACTTTAGTCACAATTATATTGTTCGAAGGAACTTTTCACTGTCAAAATCAGATTTGACTCAAAGCAGTTTGGAAGGCTTATGCAAAATGACAGCCAAAAGTAGCTACATTTAGGCTATAAACATGGTTATAAAAGGTAATTGATCAATGATGTACTAAAATTTACAGTTCTGTGAGACAATCTAACCGTGAGGTTGAGTTGATTTCACAAACTTACTTCATATACGCAATGTCTAGATTGTCAACTCAAGTACTGCATACAAATAATTCAAACTATGGTCATCTACAAATATCTAAATATATACAAATACGAATCTGTGTTTCAATAAAAGAAGTACCACTTACTAACAATATGAACAGTATGGAAACAAAAGAACTCTTCTTTCAGAATGTTTCATCACAGTAATAAAAAAAGAAAAGGTACAATTATTGTACTCTCAACACCACGACGGCTCTTAATGAAACTTAACTTTTTCCAACAACTAAACTCAAGACCATGTGATCTCATAATGCACACTAATGATGAATAATCCACAGAACTAGCCATCGATAATACCTTAAGTAAAGCACCACGTGCAAAAAGTATTTTACTGTTGGCAGTAATGCTACAATCACAATTTTTTCTCAGCACACTTGTTACACCAGATAGACATCTAACAGCAGCTGATAGCCACTCACACCTGTCTCCTTGAGAAGTGCCCTCTTTTACCACAACTTACTACTGATAGTCTGTCAAAATGGGTTGCTGAAAAAATATTTCAAGAATAACATCATGATTATTAATATTACAGTGATTATTTCAATGAATAACAGGCAATTAAACCCAACATACTATTAGCTATTTGTGCATTTTATAAACAATAGAACTGACAGAGCAACAAACATACATTGGCAAAACAGGATGAGCAACTCTTACAGAACAGATCACAATCAAATATGAGGAGAGAAGGTAGAAATATACATAGCATTTTTGTATTCATCACTGATAAATTCATAATTTCAACATTTTTTATTAATGCTATGCACCTGACGCTACAGCCGCCATATTGGTGTATAGAACAATGCAGTAAAAAGTCTTCAGGGCATTTCACTTCATCATTATACAAAACTTGCACAACCATTTTCTCAGCATTCCAGATATGTTTTAGAGGCAGGGTGCCCACGGGGAACCTGGACAGGTTAATACCATTGGGTCTCTATGGGGCATATTCACATGACATCATGGCAGCCATGTTGGCATGCCAAAACAAAGAAACAGTGGCCACGTTGGTGTGCCAAATTAATCCTCCGGGAATTAAACTTTATTTTTATGCAAATAATTCTTTTGTTTTAATTGGCAGACCAATATATGGCCACTGGTCACGTGAGTGAATACATGGTATACAGTTTCTGAAGTCTATCACTTTTTTTTGTTAGGTCAGGGGTGTCCAGCTTTGTTCCATTTCTCAAGTGACCAGAAACCCATGCTTTATCTGGAACACTTCCATTTTCTATTGTTTTGTACACCAACATGGCCATCTCTTCACATGGTTGCTGACAAGCAATTCAGCAGCACAGAGTTTACTCACCCTACTTATACTGTATGCAATCAGGCTTCTGGTTGTAAACAAAGAAGTTACTGACAGTTGTGGATTGAGGTTTATCACAATTGTAAGGATTTGCCCAGCATGGGTGTTTTACAAACAAAGGCTAATATTTTTACCTGATCTGCAAAATCCTCCATAGGAGTTGCAACTAGCGGTAGTGGAATACGTGATCTCCTTACGAAAGCTGCAAAGTACACAATGAAATATTGATTAAATAAAAGGCTTACATGAATAATACAACAGGGTTCATAGAGTCACTGAAAAGTCCTAGTTTTCCAGACTAATAATTTATTGTTATTGAACTAGTTGATAGAGCAGAGTTCAATTGACTATCGCAAGTAATTACGCGTTTTGGTTTGTGCTATGATTGGATCAAAACACTAGTGCAAATGCTGAGGGAAAGGTGTTGTACGACATATTCTTTATTTATCTGTTTGCATTAAACAGGAGCAATTTGATTCCCTCTGGGTTGCTTGGCTTATTTTGGCCAGTGCACATCCAAACTAAACAAAAGTGCCATGAATGGTGAGTTTTCAGTGTGATATTTCCCAAGTGTTGCAAAAGTGCCATTCCTGTTGAGCTGTCCCTTTTCACCACTCATGAGCAGCCGTGAAGGTTGAGCCGAACTTGTGCTGAATGACTAGTAAACTGCTTGCATTGGCCTGATGAGTTCAGACTAAGAAGTGAGATACTTTAGATATTTCGTGTCCACTTCTATGTTGATTGACTTAAGAATTGAAGAGATAATGAAGTTATAATGATTATTTGTCAGTGTTTAGTTATTCAATTACAGGGCTCAAAATTAAAAAAAATTGCTTAGTCACCTTTTGGCACCTAAGTAGCAAAAAATAGTCGCCAGCAGTAAATGTTAAGTTGCCAGTTTAAATTGGATGTACTATAATGTGTGATATATGAAGAGGCATGTACAAAAGTCGGACCAGATCAACTTGGATCACTCGACTTGGATCAATGTAAAAAAGAATAAGTCCTTGATAAATCACCCCAATTCTAACCCTAACCTTAATATTAATAATAATAATAATAATATTTCTATAGCACTTTTTAGTCTCAACTGATGTGACATCTTGTAGACTTGGTGGTAGGGCGTTCCATAATTGTGGTATGGCTGCCTGAAATGAACGCCCTCCAAGAGATACCAGCATCTTGCCTTTAGGGGGATCAAAAAGGATGCTACAGTTGGAGCATAGACTATAATAAGATTTGGATTTTACTGACACTAAACTGGACAGATAAGCGGGAGCTTGCCCGTGGATGACTTTAAACGCCAGCAGCAAAATCTTAAAATGAATACACGCATGAATTGGGAGCCAGTGTAAATCATACAAAACAGGAGTAATATAGGAATATTCCCCAATGTCCATAACTAACCTTGCAGCAGCATTTTGAACGCGTTGCAATTTCGAAATTTGTTCCTTTGGGATGCCATAAAGCAGACTATTGCAATAATCTAGCCTGCTTGTGATAAATGCGTGTACTAGGGTCAGAAGATTCTCCCCTGAAAGATAGTTCTTTATACGCCTTATATTATGAGGGTGGAAAAAAGCTGATTTGCACACGCTAGTAACATGTTTGGACATGTTAAGATGTGAGTCCAGCCAGCAACCAAGGTTTTTGACTTGCGTGCTTGCAGTGATTGTATCGTGCCCAACTGAAATAGCACACGGCTGTAATTTACATAACTGCTGGCGAGTTCCAATCAAAATAAATTCAGTCTTACTATCATTTATCATTAATTTGTCTATCATCCATTCCCTTACTTTCTCTATACAACACTCCATAGCATTAATAGCAGCAGTCTGCGATGTACCGCTATGCGGCTTAAAACTCAGATATAGTTGTGTATCGTCTGCATAGCAGTGTGCTTCTGGCAATTGATCCCTGATGACCTTGAAAAGCTTGAACAAGTAAATAATGAACAGCAGTGGGCCCAAACAGGAGTCCTGTGGGACTCCATGATCTAACACAAACCTCTCAGAAAACGTCCCGTCAGCAGCCACACATTGTGTTCTGTTCTAAACCACTCCAGAGCTAGACCACTAACACCCACTTCCTCATGTAGACGGTTGATTAGGATTCCATGATTTACCGTATCAAATGCTGCACTCAGATCCAACCTTAGACTTAACATGAGCAAATCTTACCATATATCCAAGTCAAGTGATCCGAGTTGATCCAGTCCGACTTTTGTACCTGCCCTATATGAGGCACCTATTTAAAATTCTGCACCCGTGGTAAAATGAAGAAACAAGGGTAATGTTTGAAAGACAAAACATTTATATAAGTTTGCTCCTTTTCTCTCAAGATGAAAGGAAAACTAGACAAGGTAATGCTTTTGGACTTGACCTGTTTAATTTTTAATATAAATCATACAAAAATCTAGTCACCAATGTGGTGACTAGACAAGTAGTTTTAGTTGCCAATGAGGAAATTCTAGGTGCATTGGTGCCTGTATCCATCATAATTTTGAGCCCTGTCAAATAAGGGAGATTTCCATTACACTTTACATGTACACCTTTTGAAAAAAAAGTCTGTTGTGGTAAACCTGGTGTACTTCTGGAGGGAGGGTTAGAAAGTTACTGAATAAGCTAGCTCTCAAACCAAACACTTTGAGAACAAGTAAGATCAACCTTCTCACAGTTTTTGATGCTATTTTGCACATGGGTGAAAGCACCAGGAATTCAAGTATTTGCATGATGCCTACCCTTATATGGCCTTAACAGGGACGTGCAGCCTGATAGGGCATGTTTTTCAGGGTGTTTTGTCTTGCATGGGGTATCGATTTCATCACTTTCTGTCTTAAACAGGGTATCACTACATGACCAAATGGGTTAAACAGGATAAGCTTAGATGTTTGTTTATACTCTAAGCCCGACCACAAGCTGCCAGTTATTAGTGGGCTTCCCTTGACCGAGTGTATCATTATATCATTCTAGTCTTAAACAGGGTATAATTTGGGGTTAAATGTCTTAGATAGGGTCTGAAAAATCTGAATTATGTCTTAAACAGGGTCAACGTTTGAGCGCCGACGC
>BLFK01000192.1:644697-647197 GCA_014634185.1 Astreopora myriophthalma
TCTTAAGAATTATAAAAATTACAATAAACTCACTAAAAACTATAATAATATTTACAATTTTGCTACAAATTTAATAACACTAGCTTTGAACTTGTCAAAATTGCAAGCCGAACGGACCTCAAAAGGCAAACTGTTCCATTCATCCACAATCCTATAAAAGTAACTGTTTTTAAGTATGTTTGTCCTGGCATATTTCTTCTTTAACGATTTAGTATCAGAATGTCTCAGTAAGTAACGGTCCTCTTGGCTATAAAAATCTAAGAGTTGAGAAAAGTCAACATCGAAATGGCCATTGAGAGCCTTAAACAAAAAGGTAACATCGCAAACGAGATTGAGTCTACGTAGACGGACATCGTATGGTTCATTCGATTTTAAAATGAACCTAGTTGCTCTACGCTGAATTCTCTCAAGTTTGTTTACGTTTCTCTTGGTGAACGGACACCAGATCAAAACGGACACCAAATCAAAAACGCAAAACGCATTTTAGAAATCAAACGGAGAAATCTTGGAAATCAGAAATGACACGAAATAAATCAAACATGTTTAAAACCAATCCGAATTCCATTTAGGAAATCAAAAATAGCGTAAAATAAATCAAATCGAATTTCTTAATTCCTCAAAGTATAAACCACAAAATCATAATCAATATTCGCAGTCAAGAGAAAACAAATGATTAATTAAAAGAAATTATTTTGCTTGCCGATACTCCTAGAACACCGTAATACACAGCTATACAGTTGCATACACAGCTGCACTGGGCTATATACGTGGCTACAGAGGGATACCCACAGCTAAACACATCCACACAGGGATACGCTGGGCTGTACCGAACTTTAAAGGGACATACAGGGCCGTACACTTGTACACTGTGCTACACACAGCTATACAGTGCTGTACAGGGCTGTACATGGCTATGTACAGCCCTGCCCGTCTACTCCAATGCATACCACATGAAAGAGAAAATTACCACAATCTCAAATATATACCGCTCCAGGAGCTCATGGACTCCTGACCGCTCGAAATCCTATATTATGTTAACTGGAACTAACCCTTTACACAGGTAATACCGCAATCGCTTGGCAATATTTGCGGAACTGATAAAGTTATGTGGTGCGAAATTCCAGCCAGGACTTGCTCTTGAAACCTGCTGGTTTGTTGATCACCTTGAAAAAGATGTTAAAAATGATCAGCAAGGACTCGGTGGGAAAAACGCTTACGGTCCCACATGCTAGGATTTTGAAGTCCTTTAGACCTGTACAATATCAGATCTCAGATTTCGACGTTTATTACAGCAGTATTGTGTTGCTATCGATATGTAAGGCTATGTTTACACAGGAACGAATCCAAATGGATCGAATCAATTGTGAAAGTCGACTATGCCATTTAGAACCCTTATTGATAATCTCCTGTCGCAGGGTTAATGCTTCGCGAGGTGCGGAGAGTGTCAAGGATTGCTTAGAGACACTAACTGAGGTTTCATCTCATATTGGTAGCAGTTTAACAATTTTGGCAAATACGCATGCGCTAATTTTTCAAACCGTCTACTGACACCGGACTTCCGTCTACTCCAATGCATACCACATGAAGGAGTAAATTACTAAAATCTCAAATATATATCGCTCAAAATCCTTATTATGCTAACTGGAACTGAGCTGTGAGTACGAAAGGGGTCTGTCACATACGGTCTAGGGGCCGACAGTTCTCTCCCTCACTGCCGCGCCGGGGGCAGACAGGCTGTCGTGGACGGGTATCTGAGAGCAGCGAGGAACTGGGGGTTGGTATAAGCGATCCGCGGGCCGAAATCTCGGGGAGACTCGTCATGGTACACCGCTCAGGCAACGCGTCCAGAGGTACCGCTACTGGTCCAGATTTTTGTTTGTTTTGCTTTTTTGGATTGACGTCTGAGCATGCGTGAATTCGCTGGTGGTCTAATACGTGTACGTACCACTTAGTAGTAGTAGTAGTAGTAGTTCTATATTTAAACTCGGTTAAAAATCTTCAGTAATAGTATTTTAATTACAATCACATGTAAAAATTAAAATAACTATAAAAAACTGATTTACAAGATTGCCGAGTGGGAATCGGATGTTTCAAATGCGCGGTTGATTTCCTTCCGAAACCGAAAATCTGACATAAGTTATAATAATCAACATCATTCCGAAAATCTGACAACGCAGTGCGGAATTCTACGAAAGCTGTGAAGAGAGACATGCTAAACAGCTGAAGGAACACGAACTTCGCTGATTTAGAATAAAACGTAACACTAGTTGGTCACTTAATTTAAGCTTATACTCATCTATTCGTGATTTTGGGAACGATGCCATATATCTTGTTTTTTTTTTGTCCCCAGTACCAGGAACTTTCGAGGGAAGGAATATCTTTGAGTTGTTGAAAAATTCGCGGTCTGGCAAAATAGTGAGTCGTAATCACAAATTGGGTGATAATCGAATTAACAATTACATGTACTCAAGAGCGTTTCTCGGGTATGGGGACATGTGTA
>BLFK01000192.1:649697-658687 GCA_014634185.1 Astreopora myriophthalma
CTACTTTTCGATTTCCCACATATGAGTACGATGCGTTGCCATTCACTTCTTGTTTGTTTCGTTAACTCTTGTCTTGTACGGGGTATTCTTTTGCTCATGTACGCAATGTATGCATATTTTTAGCGACTGGAATAAGAATCAGTCTCCTTAACAAACTCTCCTTCATTCGAGGATTTAGACTAAAGCAGTTACATTCCATACATCTATTTTTGTGGCTGATGTTCCCACCGCAACAGTCGCCATAATGTTGTCAGTCTGTCCTATCACGGAGCTAACAGGCCTGCAAAGTATGCATAGGTTCCTGTTGACTGGACAGGCTTCCATTTGAAGCAAGGTGTGTAAGTGACTGAATCTGCCAAAATCTTCTCAATACAGCCTTTTCAAACATTAGCCACATACAGTAGTAGACTGTCTATTTCTTACTCTTGAAGTTAGTTTTGTTGCAATATGTATACAATAAGTCTTTAATTGATATCGATAAGATTCATGTGACACTTGATTAAGTTCATTTACATGATACATTAATACGTCCGATCCTCGTGTCGTTTTGTTCACTTGTGAATCACGCTCCCGAAGAGCTATCGGTGTCTCTCCCGACAGAAGAAAACACTCACTTGTTACAACTTTCGGTAAATAGTTCACTTGTATAAAACTTTTTTCTATTTCATAACAACGGAGTGAAATTTATTTGTGCAGTACATGTTTGAGAAAGAAACACTTGTTTCAGCAATAAAAAAGAGATTAAAGGCAGGGGTTGAGGATCAAAGATTCGGTAGTTTGTCGACGGGCGTGGTAAATTTGAAGTCGCTTGGAAAAAGTTCAGCTGCTCTAAGATAGATGAGTCTGTACGACTGACGAATGGTTACATCAGCAACTCCAGCAATGTCGCCAATTTCTGTTAAAAAAAAAAAAGCACAATCGGAGTTTCACGACAATGAAATATCTTGAAATTCCTGTATAACTTAGGGAGGATTCTCTTAGGAGTATTGTTTATTCCTATTCCGGTTTACGATTAAAATAATGAATGAAATAAGGTTTTCCAAGAGCCTATATTCAGAATACCTCCCAAAAGATTGCGGTCTTCCTTTTCTTAACACTTCCACCTTAAATGGTTCCTTGAGAGACATGTACTAGAAAACACAACCAGGGTGCGATCCCGCACATAACTAGAACTACGGCACACGTAGTTGTGTGAAAGTTCTCGTATGACAAATTTAGTTAGAATACCAGCAGCCCCTTCATGAAAGAAACTTTATGGACATATTAGCCAGCGAGAGATCGAGTAAGTCAATTTTCCCCGAAGGAGACTGTAATCAGAGACAAAGGATTCGTGCGAGGAAACTGAGGAAGCGAGCGAGCAAGGAAATTCGTGCGATGAAACTGCCTGGTTCTGCTAGCCCTATGGTTATTAGCTATTAGTTTAGCCAGGCCCTTAGGGTTATTCCAGGCAATCAGTACCCTTTTCAAA
The DNA here is from genome assembly GCA_014634185.1 of Astreopora myriophthalma. Classification (NCBI taxonomy): domain Eukaryota; kingdom Metazoa; phylum Cnidaria; class Anthozoa; order Scleractinia; family Acroporidae; genus Astreopora; species Astreopora myriophthalma. The sequence goes on from BLFK01000192.1 coordinate 651,166, forward strand.
CTTATAAAACTCTGAATGCGTAATACTGTGATTAAAGCAAGAGTACAAATAAAGTTGTTGTTCTTGTTGTAACTGAGCTTATGGCTTTGCTGTCACTAGTAGGCCCACCAATGCGCTTACATGCTGCCTTAACACGGGATGTACTTTCTTCAGGTTTGAGCTACACATTATTAAGCTTTCATGATTTCTATTCTATTGGAAGGGAGGTGGAGGCAATTCGAAAAGAGTAATGAAAGAAGTTAGGCCCTAGCTGGAGTTTGAAACATCCTTGGAGCATTGAAAACTTTTTACGCGTTGATTATTTGTACCTTTCTGAGATCTCTTTTCGTCTGACGCCTGGGACGCCATATAAATAGCAGCTGCCGCAACTGAAATCGGACTTCGTCTACACAAAGGAGAAACAAAAAAATGGACAATAATCATTACCATGTTCATCAAAACCACTGAAGGATGTATATCCATAATGTTTTCCTTCTGCAAGTAAAGGTCTAAATTATTTTGTTTGAATAACATTATAAACTAAGTCAGATAAATACCTGGAACATATTCCTCTCTTCTTAACTTACCCAGGTACTAAATCTAAATCAACCGCTTTACGGGCGATGTGCGTGGCAGCCTTCTGTACCTCCGACGGAAGGCCAAGATTGGAACAAAATCGTGACTATAATAGAAAACGGCAAGGATAAGATCAATTTAAGATACAGTATGAAGGCATTTTAGCTTTTGTCTCTCATCTGTCGGTTGCGTAGCATGTGTTTCTTTGCGATTGCGCAATAGCTTTAGGATGTGATGTAGAGTTTATGTTGAGGGAGGGGAGAGAAAGGAATTGGCTGAAAGTTTCAAACTGCTTAGTTTGCTCAACAAATGCTCTTGACCAATCAACACCAGTCTGAAAAACAACTAAGTTTGGTTAAAAAGGCAGTGCGTGGCAGCTCAAAAAGAGAGACATCAACTATGAAGTCCCAATAGAATAGCAATTGTTGCCTATTAGCTGTGAATATAGATTTTCACGTACCATAAAATCTGCTGTTGTTATTAGATCAACACTTGTTTCCAAAGCCTTCAATATCAGCTTGAAACAACGTCCTATTTCTTTCTTGGAAATTTTGCTTATTGCACAGATTTCTGGAGACAAGACATGAGACAGATAGAGCTGAGACCAAGAAGGACAAATGGCGGTGCTTGAATGTCCAAGAGTGCGTTCATTTAGGAAGTTTGGCAATGGTAGTGTAGGTTGGGGGTTTTGGCTACACACTTAAGTCCTGATGCAAAATATTATATTCTGGCTAGTCTGCCCCTGGCAGCAGAATGCCTGGAACCTATGAAATCCAACAGAATAAGGATAGCTCACAAACGAACGCTACACGGTCATTATTCCAAACATTCTTGTTTCAGACTGACCCTGAACAAACCTGCCCTTAATACGTATGGTAGGAGACAACACACAAATCCGGTTTTCACTGAGTTCCAGTTCACGTATTGTAAAAAGCTACATGGCAACAAACCAATTACTTGGATCCCATATTCACTTAGTACAGCACCTTGGTTCATTCAACAAATTCTCTTTAAGACCAAACAGAGTTCTAAAAGACATTTGTCAAGTATGTTAAGAGTGATGAGTTGAAGCTGAAGTATGATTAATTAATTCTACCTTTAAATGTCCTGGGAACACCCTCCTGCCTGCAGGCAATATACAAACACGCCGAAGCAATGGCATCATTACTTCTGCCCTTTAGACTCTTCTGTTCATGCACTTGTTTGAAAAGTTGATTAGCACGGTCCTGAGTGCAAAAACAAGATCTGCATGATTAGCTGAATCGTTCCACAGCTAACTTCCTCCATACCATCAGTGATAATCTTGATTTCATTCAGCAGTATATGGTACAAAAGTGATATTATAATGAGGAAAAGAAATATCCAGTTCCCAGTTAGATTTAAAGACTCAAATTAGTTTATAACCGCAAAATTAATACAAAAGATATGGGTTTGAATCCAAGGCAACCATGCTAAATAATTACTGACCGTCATAGACGCCTATCTCTGGAGAAAAATAATGCAAATTAAGCGTGTCAGAAAAATGGGTGCTGCCTTTTTTGGGGGCAAGGAAATTATCAGGGGTAATACTAAACATGCTAAAACCAGCACACTACGATATTAAAAATATCATCTGATATACCAGCTACTAGTCGATTCATTTATAAAATGTTAAAAAACAAAAGATTGAGCCTGATGATTATTATCTAATGGGAGCAATACAGCTTTCAACTTGGTGAACATCAAATTTCAAAGATTCCATACTTGTATTTTCCGCGGAAGATTTATCCTATCTGCCATGACACCAATTTCTCTAAAAGCATTCATCAGACTTCTGTCTGAGCCAGTTAACTGAAAACACAAATAGAAACAGAGTCAGTAGTAGATATAGCAGAGGGAACTGCATGCCCTAATTATAAGACCAAAACAGAGCCCAGAGAGAAGGTTATTTTCCAAGTTAAGATTTGTGACGGGCTACCATTCCATCTTCCACTATCATGGCTATAAAACAAGAGACTCATCTCACAGAGAGCCTATTTTAAAACAACTATCTGAATCCCATTTTGAAAGGAAGGAAATGATGGGCTTTGTGCAAGGCTATTCATAAGGATTTTGGGGTTTTGTTTCTTTCTTTGTCCAATTGCAGGCACATTCCAAGGATTAAACAGCCCGGTGGTTTTGCAGCAAACTATCACAAGTTATACACAAAATATGAGAGCAATAAGAGAAAAGCAGAGAGAGAAAAGTATTTGGAGGGACTGTTTTCATCCTATTGCTGTCATTTTTGCATACAGTTGACTGCACCTCTAGCACTGTTTGTTGACTGGAATTTCCCAAAATTCGACAAAACCAAAAGAAACAAAAACAACAGACAGTCTCTCAAATGTTTTCCTCTCTCCATATTTCTCCATAACAGATTCAAGGCTAAGTGAGAAAATAGAAAACTACCCACTTAACTCACCCCGCCTCTATTGTGATACTTGGCATAGCCATCCGTCTCACTGCTTCCTGTTGGTACCCTCTCTATCATTGTGGACAGGTCTCCACCATCTAACAAGGGATTCTACCACAGGACATAACTAAATACTGTCAGTTGTGCTGCTTAGATACCTTAATTGCAAGATGTGCGAGGCATATTTAGCTAATTAACCAAAGAAAAAGGTAATTCAACTTGATACTTGAGTAATGTGTCAGTGAGTAAGCATTCCTTTCGAGTTATTCTCATCCACAATACTTGGGTTTCCAGTCAAGCTATTCTTCTACCAGGAGAAGAATAGCCAAAGTAAAGTAGTTTGGAATATCTCAAACAAATTCACTTTTAGTACGCAGAACCAAGTAAGTGCTGAGTTCAAGTAGGAAGTAATTTAAGGTGTCCAAAGGGGCATATTTCCAACCTTTGTGTCTTTACGGTGATGGTTTTGAATGAAAGACACAATTTTTTGTAATCTAACCTGTGCAGCGCCAACACGAGAGGGATCACTAGTGGATTTTTCATTACTGAATGTTCGCCATTCTGAGCCAACATCGACAACCCTGAATGAAAACGGGAAAGTAACAATGTACTAAAGTAACCAAAGTGTTTTGTCAAATTCCATGTTATCATTTGGAGGATAAATCGATTGGACAGCTGTAATCGAGCATATAGGAGTGACTCGAAAATGGTTGGAAAAAAATTCCACTTTGCAAGAGGCAGGTCTCCCAATTGGTCCTATTATTATAAAGAAAGCAGGGGAGTTGCACAAGGGTCTATCAAGTGAAAAACAGTTTGAGTCATACTCTTCCAAATTGCAGGTCCTGTCACTTATCACATCAGCAAAATGAAAAATCAAATTGCTAATGAATTTAATTGGGATGATTTTTGATATTGTTTACATGTAAAATCATTCGAATTCTCCACCAAATGATCTCAGCTCTTTTTTCACAGATCAAATGATGACATCATCATATGCTGTGATCATTAAAGGTGGTAAACAACACAAAACGATCTACATCGACTAAAAATAAGAAGAGAAACAGAGCAACTCCGACGAAAAAGAAGCTCATTTATTCGCAAGACTATCGGTGATCGGAAAATACCCGATCGAGATTGGGAGCCCTCTAATATTTAAGTTTAGTGTAGCAATAAGCTTGTGTAAGCATCGAGCTTTATGTAGGTTAAACAATTTCATCTTGGTATTTCATGAATTTGTACGCGTATATGGACAATAGATTAAAGAAAGATATAACCAGTTACGTTAACAGACATTACCTATCTCCGACAACAAGTCCACATTCAGAACAGATCATATCACCAGCGCGATAGTCTTCTATCAGCGGCGCTTCGGGATGATGAAAGCATTTCACCGTTTGCGAGCTACAAATCACAGCAAAAAGATGTTGAGATAGGTCTGCAGAGTGCCACGACACAATCGAATCGAGGGAAGTAATTTTAAAAAACACAAACGTTCAAAGCAAATAGTCATACCTACCTGCTGGCCATCGCTGCCAGTGTCTTTACCGTACTGAGCTGCCGCTCGGTTTTATAGCTTTTCAGAGTGGCCCGGAAGTGACGTCATGCCGAATAAAAAAGGGAACAACAACAGGAAAGACTTTCTACTGCTCACCAGGAAGATGATAAGTAGTACTTACTTTCTTCGTGATCCATAGTTTGGCTTTTTTCCAGGGGAAATGGCCGGACATCGCTTGTCAAATGTAACGATGGACCAAGTTAAAGGTAAACAATATCTGTTGTTGCTTCAGCATCATGCTAATCCACTTAGCACTATTTGAACTTAAGATTTATAAGCTTACATATTTAGTTGTAAACAAGTGATTCCGGCCCGGGTATTTTTTCCGGTAACATGTGCACAAATATCACTTGACTTGACCTTCCTTTGGTCTCCTTTCATTTGTAGTCCAGAGATTATCGCCGTGTCAAACTTAGTTTGGCAAGATGAATCACTGATACGGAACGGAATCTTGGAAGATGGAATCAGACTTCTGGTTATCTGTTCGTTTACAGCCCGTCACGGAGCGATCAACGAGTTTTGAGATTTATTAAATAGACCTCGGATTAACTGATGAACTTACTAAAGTAATTGATATGGCGCTATTTTACCATATAATAAGGAAGAGTGAACCTGAAAGCGCTAGCATCACCAATTTATTTTAGTGCCCGCATACAATACCCAGGGGAATTTGACATTTCCGAGGGAGCTGGAGTCAAATTCCCCAAACCCGGGCACGTAATGAATGGCAAATTCCCAACCCCCCAGACACATACTGAATGTTTTAAATATTCAGCGTTCTCTCTGTCTTCCAAGAAGACCAAGATGGTTGCCATGCCAAGTTCCCTGATCTGGGCAATGCATGTGTGTCAAAATTCCTACCCAGAGGAAAGTTCCCTGAGTCAAATTCCCTTGGGTTAGCCCACCCACTCCCCACCCTGACGCTTAACATTGATAGATGCATTGGTGCAACTGCTAGAGCAAGCAAACACTAAAGAAATGCTGGAGAAAGGGTCTTGATCCTATTGGAAACGAATGGTGAATTCCAGTATTTTTGTCTCTTTGTCCTAGTACAAAGGGTAATGTGATTTGTTGTACAAGTAATGATATCTTTGGCTCAACCTTGTGTCTGTTGTTTCAGTTATAGCCTAAATGAGATATATTTCTGGTATGTAGCTTTCTCTCTTTCTTGTGAAATCCACCCTAGCTAGGGTTGGTCAGGGAAAATGATGAAAATTGTGCAGGCTATATGATTTATCACATTGGTTGAATTTTAAATTTATCAGCTGCCATAAAAGATGTCTTGCTAGCATTTGAGAAGCCAGAAAACAAGGCCAGAATGCAGGAGATAGGACAGGAAGCAGGGAGTGATCTGGTGAAGCTTCTTCAGGATCAATTGCCATTTGCAGCCACCATCCAGCAAGAAGTGATAAAAAGGCACGGCTTTTCAGATGATGAAGGTATCAATCAACAGTCAATCAATAATCAGTTTATCAATCAGTCCCCAGAAAAGGGTGACAGATTAAAAAATTGGCAACCTTTGAAGGGGCAGATCGAGCTGAAATAGTGACCTTTCTTCTAATCTCCGTTAAGTCCTCTTTGTTTTTTTTTTTATGAAAAAAAAAATATATATATATATATATATATAGCACTTATTAACCGAGAGTGAGGTCATTACAGGGAAATCTCGGACCGAGGCCTTGATGCATGTCAAAGCCGAGGTCTGAGATTTCCCTGTAATGACCAAACGGACGAGGTTAATAAGTGCTATATATTTTTTTTATTTATTAGGATATGGCAAAATTATATGGACAAAATCAGGAGCTAGCTTCATTGAATACTATACTCTATGTGGTTGCAAAGGTGATAAACTAATGTTTAAAAAAATATACGGTAAGAATAATCAAATACTGATAATAGTGAGCTTAAGCAAAGGCATTTTTGAGCAATGGACTTTTGGTACTCTTGGGCAGTGGTTTGGCCAAAATTTTTGAACAAATCATATCTGAGAGTCAAGACACTGAGCAGTGCAAAGGTGGTAGCGTCAAAGTAGGTTAAAAGGGAAAACACTTCACTTCCAGTTGCCATCCATCGCTTAAAAATGCCTGTGCTTAAGCTCTTAAATACTAGATACCACACAGCTCTTTACAACTTCTAATTTGATTGTATCATTATACTAGGGCACAGCTCTTTTTTTTGAGGGGGGCAGGGGGTTAGTAACAATCGACATGTTTTTTTGTGTGTGCTTGTTTAGGTCCATTATTTTCTTAACTAATCCATAGAGCCATTCTAATAAGTGTGTCCTAACCTGATTATGGCATTATTCAAAACGGTTTTATTTGATTTGTTGTACAGGTTCTCTCACATTTACTCATGCCATAAAACTGTTTGAAAAAGATGATGGGGAAATAGCTAGTATGGCTGCAGATTTGAAGACAAAATTTATTCCACTCCTACCACGCCCACCACTATTTGTTCCAAGAGATGTCACATGATGCATCCTACCTTCTTTTTTTTTCCCTGGAAATTAGTAATGTTTGTTTTTTGTGTTTGAAATAATCATTTGAATAGTCGAGAACTTGATGTTGTGCATGTAAATATGTTTCATTAATATCAAACACCTCATGAAATGGATTCTGCAAAAATGAATTGTGTCTTACAATGAAAACTTAATAACACGGGATGCCTGTAAGGCAAACTGCGTAGCAATTCCAGGCGGGTTTCTTTTTTTTAATTTGAAGTCACAAATCGACATGTTTTTTCAAAGTTTCCCGTATCCCGCAGGGCCACGTGGTCTCTTTGATTAGTCGGCGAAGTTGAATCACGTCGGGCCGAAGGAACACGGCTATAAATTCGCCTTAAAAGGTTCCATCGCCTCGAGATTTAACCTACATCATTATCCATTGATGCGCTTGTCCGTCACTCAAAAACGCCTGAGCTAAATTTGAAATTTATAGTACGTAGCAACGAAAACGTCACGCATTCCGCGCAAGGCGAAACGG
>BLFK01000192.1:658697-674789 GCA_014634185.1 Astreopora myriophthalma
GTTTAGAATATCCGAGTAGACGCAGCGAGAAAGGAAATGTTTATTTCGCAAACTACAGATTTTCATTTAGTTTCGTTTGGTTTCGTTTCGCTCCATTTCGTTTCGTTTGGTTTCGTTTCGCAAACTACAGTAAGCCGCTGCGGAGAGCGTTGGGTGACATCGCATAAAGACCAGTCGAAAACAAAATAATGAAGGCGTCTCGCACAAGCAATCACGAAATTGTACTGGTGATAAACAATAGCTAATACAAGCTATACAAATGAAGCTATGATCCTGGCAGTTATGGACGCAATTTTAGCAATTGCGTAGAGAAGCCTGAAAAAATTCAGACTTAAACGGGGTTTGAACCCGTGACCTCGCGATGCCGGTGCGACGCTCTAACCAACTTAGCTATGAAGCCACTGATGGTGGAAGCTGGTCATTTGTGGGTTCAAATGTTCCCGTGATGAATGAACGAACAGATGAAAAGATATTTGAAATAACAAGCTAATACAGTCGAACCTCTCCACAACGGTCTCTTTAGGGACAGAAGAAAGTGGCCATTGTGGAGAGGTGGCCGTTGCGGGGAGGTAAGGTTGTCATATGACACCTTTTTCTTTTCCAGGTTACATGTTTATTCTTTCTGGAAGTATATTCATGCCTACCAATTTCCTGGCGAAAAGAGCTCATGTATTTGTGACCGCCGACGGGTTAGCTCAGTAGGTCCCGTCTCACAACCCATGTTCGTAAATAACTTCGTGGGACGTTAAAGAACCACACACTGTTCGCGAAGAGTAGGGACCTAGATCCCGGCGTTGTGGTCTGGCCTTTGTGTATGTGATCTCTTGGTTGGGTGGGTAAATGCTCGGAGATATTAGCTGCATAACCTACTCTGAAATCCGAGGGTAAATAAAGCTTTGGTGATGATGATGTATTTCTTCAGACCAAACTGGAAAATTGCGGCTATAAAGTCCAATTCTGATGCGTCGTATTGTGCCGCAAACTTCGCAATCCAAGTTAATTATGTCAGGGACCGCGGAGGGGGAGGGGCTGGTAGGGCCGCGGCCCCACCACTTTTTTGTGCCCCCGGCCCCCACGTTTTGCGCTAAAAAGAATAATTAAAATAATTTATGAAAAAATTATTTTCAATTGTCAGCCCTAGCACTTTTCACCTTGCTCCGCGGTCCCTGTATGTGAATGATATTACTGTAATCTATACGTTATCGATCAGTCTTACCAGCTGTTCGTAATTTATGGAAACAACAATTGTGCCCGAATAATTGTCGACGTTCCGTACGGATCAAGTTTCGTGACCTTTAACTCTAAAAACGGCAGGTACAAAAGGCAAGTCACAGGTCATTGTTTTACCAATACAGAAACAACCCTAACCGTTTACAAATGCTAACATTAGGCCTAAAAACTGTTTTTAGGCCTAATTAGGCCAAAGGTTAGCTTTAATGAATGTTTAGGATACTTTCTGTATTGGTAAAAGAATGACCTGTGACCTGTGACCTGCCTTTTGTACCTGCCGCTCTAAAAAGGATTCAACTGGCCGTTATTGAGAGGGTATTTGTGCAGTTGGGACGCACTTTACTGGCCGTTGCCGTTGTGGAGAGGTGGCCGTTGTAGAAAGGTTAAAACAAGAGTGAATATGTGGACAGTCTGCCGGGACAAAAAAAGAGTGGCCGCTGAGGAGAGATGGTCGTCAGTGGAGCTTCGATTGTACTTGTTTTACTTGCAGAAAATTGATCAAATTTCCCTTTTCTTATAGCAAACGCCTTTTTAAAAATAATGTGAGACTTAAAATTCAATTTTAGGCGTTTTTGTCAAGTGGAAAATTAATTTGCAATGAAGTCCAGACAGCCAATGCAAATGTTGTTAACGAGAACCATATACATTCATCTTTTTTGTTGAAAAAAGTACACCTGCATTTCTATTTTCATTGATTTCTATTAGGATATCCATTCAAAGTTGATGCATTCGTTCATACACCAACCCATCCCGCATGTAAGCCTTTAGGCTTCTTGTTGGTGTTTATTTCTACTTTGATGATTAAGTTAGCATTGCTAAAGTCATAGTTGATCCTAGGAAATGCTCATGACCACATCAAAGTAAATATTAAAATTGTTTGGTAAAATATTCTTGCAGATTCCCCTCTTCCTTTGTAAGAAAAGTTTTCTTCCTTCCTGGGTGATCATTGCTTTAACTACAATTACAAAGATATTTTCAAAATAGTAGGTAATATGCTATAAATGTTGCAGGTAAAAATTAGATTCAGGTCAAAATTAACTTAAGCTAGTTGGGTTTGTAATTTGTTTGCATCATATTTATGGTAATGAATGCTAGACAAAGGACATCAAACTAAGTCGAAATAATTTTCACCTAATTTGATATTTACTTACAAAATACGTGTGTAAGATGAGATTGTATGGAATTGATGTAAATCTTCACAGCCGTCTTATCATCCATTTTTAACAGCCTCTCAGACCCAGACCTCTTCTATAAAGAACTTACATCAGATTGATCATTAAAGTCATTGTTGCTATGTAATAAAATTGCAACATAATAGCAAACACACATTCTGAGGTTACCATGGTAACAATCAACTCAATTTGATCAATAATAGTAATAAATAATAAATTGCAAATTTGTGGAGTGCACTTTCCATGACGAGACAATTTGTAAAAACAGAACTTTGAAAACAATTCAATAATGTTCCTCATTAAATAATACTCCCATTACACTGCTTGGTATTTATAAACTGACTACATATTTTGTTGACATCGTCATCTTGATGATGCTGTAGTTACCACTGGTGCTTCGTCATCATGAGCATTACCTCTGATAACAGCAAGGCACTGTTCATAGGTGCAAAAAATCAATGCTACTGACAAACCAGCCTGAATGGAAGAAGAAAGGGAAAGGTTTGATTCAGGTAAAGTATATTCCCGATAGCGACTAACAACAGAATGTGCCTGACAAATTCGATTCCCTATTTCACATGTAGTGAATATGTTATGGTCCCAAAGTAGTGCTCGTCATAAAAACACAATTTACAAATATAAATTCTATACTGGCACTAATGAGAAAGTAGGGGTGTGTGTGTTTGACAAGAAAGCTTGCAATGAGTCAGGGATTTGGCTGAGTGTGTTTTCTTGCCCCGCAAAGAAAAAAACAAAACAAAAGGATCTTCATGCTGGCTTATCAGCAGTTGTCATATCTCACTTTTCTCCACGTGCAAAAGATTATGATGTATTCTCTTTCATGGAATGCTACTAAATTTGCAAAAACATATGATCAAGGTTTTCATTAATTTTTGATGTAGAAGGGTACCAGATGTTAAGTAGCCAGGTACCTCATGTGAATTGATGCTGATATTTTTCAATTTTGTACCTAAAAGAAGCCAGGTACTCCTTCCACTTGGGACACCTTCCCTTTTACGCTCTAAAACCCACCATTTCAACTATGTCCTTCACGTTTTAGAAAAAAAAAAGAAAAAAAAGAAAGACAAACAGAAGCCAGTGTAATCGACCCCCCCCCCTCCCAGCAATGTTGAAAGAAAAAGACTAGATGGGATGTGGTTAAAAAGGAAAAAGGGACAATAAAAAGTTGCTAGAGAGTTGTGTTGGAAGCGGACGTGATTGCCATAAACTCGTAATTATTGGAATAAAACGTGAACATTTCTCTTATCATGACTTCAGTTGGAGAATACTGTTCTTGGAGGCGAACAATTCTTGAAACGTGGCTATTCTGAAGCTATTGTCAAGGTGTTTTTTTTTTTTTTTTTTTTTTTTTTTTTTTTTTTTTTTTTTTTTTTTGGTCAAGAGTTTCATCAACATTGACAGGGGGGAGGGGGGCAGGTGGGCTTGTGCAGTCTTGGCCTTCAGGGAGGCTGCCCATGAAGTCATCTGCCATGAACTGTCCCAACACTTGTGACCAGTACTTGAGTCCTGGCTTCTACAACAAAGCTGACTTCTAAAACAAACCCTGCATGATGAGAAATTTTCTCCCAGTGGGTTTGGTCCTAAAACTAACCTACCAAAATAGCAGTTATGGCCAGGCCAGCTACAGGATAACCACTGCCAATAGCCACTCACATGGCCAGTAGCCATAACATTTTACACAAAAAATTTGAAGAACACCTTAATAAGATAGACTTCAATTTGCTGAGGACTGATATGCTACACCAATGAAACCATCATTTCTTGTTTTGGTACACTATGCCATCATGGCTGTCAAAACAAAATATGGAAACAATCTCACAATGTACATACCTTAACAGTGCTTGGAGCAAGTCCCTTAAAAAAGCCATAGATACCTTCTTCTTTTGCCACAACTTTAAAGCAGTTTAACATACCACTGTAACTTTGGACTTTCCCGAAAGTCTCTCTTGCTTTGTGAAACCCCTGGACCTTTCAACAACAGATAAAGAGACTGAAGTTATGCCTGTATTAACAAGAAAAAGAATTATCAAACAAAACTGTAGTTGCCCAGCAACAACAATACGGGAGCTTAAGCAAAGTCATTTTTTAGTGAATGGGTGTTGACCAGAAGTGCACCTTTGGCACTGGTTTTGCCTAAATGTTTAGGCAAATCATCTCTATAAGAGTAAAGACAGAGAGCAGTACAAGGGTGGTATCCTCAGGGCAAACTAAAAAGGAAAACACTTCAATTTTGGTTGCTGCCTGTTGCTAAAAAATGCCCGTGCCTAAGCTCCCTAATGCAAATATGATGTGCATATAGACTGCTTTTTAATACTACTATTTGGGCTATGAATATCATTATTATGGGATAGTTTACATATGCATAAGCTACCAATATTGAAGGTTCTCTTGGATGGCCCCTGTTGTACAGAGTGCATGCTGTAGTGCTTATTAGGAATTAGTATTATATTAGTAGTCAAAATTAATCCCAGCTCAAAATTATCTCATCCTAATTTGATTTGTAATTTCTCTGTGTCTTATCTATGGTAATGAATACCAGACAAATCAAACTAGGTTGAAATTACTTTGGGCCAATGTAATTTACCTGCAACATGAACATGAATGCCATATAAGTGATGAAATTGTACACATAATGTCACATTGCTGCCTGCTTAGCACAATGGGCTAAGGCACCAGTCTGCTGAGCAGAAGGTGGTGGGTTCAGATCCCGGCCGGACCAACACTTAGGCCCTTAAAATAACTGGGGAGAAGGTGCCGCCCTTGTAAGGACATCTCCAAATGGTTAGACTTTCTAGCCTCTTCGGATAAGACCAATAAACCATGGGCTCACAACACTTGTGTGGGCCATTAAACAACCCACACACTGTTCGAGAAGAGTAGGGGATGTAGTCCCTGGTGTGATGGTCATTCTGTTCTGGGGGCACTTGTGAATTCTACTGGTTATTTAAATATAAGATTGTGAACGGTGCCATAAAGCAGTCTGGCAAAGTCCCCCAGAAAGTGTTGTAAAGCACATTTGAATATACCACAGAAAATGCACTACATAAATCCAGCTAAATCCTTATGTTACAGAAATATAGATGCTAAAAAATAGAGTAGATATGTCAAAATGGGACACCCAAGCCCTGATCATAGAAAGTGCCACTGAATTTACATACCTGTAGTCTCTTCTTGACCATGTCCAGGGGATAAATAATACCTTTACTACAAATTCCTGATAGTGCACCACACACCAGACTCTCCTCAACATCAGCTGGTTGATAAGGACCTTTCTGAAAATTATTATAAAACTCTTTTGAACCCTTTGCTTTATATGACATTCACCACAAGTGACTAGATTGGTTTAGTGATTCCATTAGCCCTTGAAATTTTATTTCTTTTTGTATCCCTTTGTGCACACATCATATACAGTTTCAGTAGACATCCACTCACATACTATCACAAATCCTGTAAATTATCTGATTGTCTCGCTACTCACCATCTATTGCATGATAGATGGTGAGTGGCAAAAAAGCCATCACTTGAACAGAAATGGCTTCTTCAAATATTACAATCAAGAAAAATTGGAATGAATTCGAAGGTAGTATGTGAGTGGATTTCTACTAAAACAATAAATAATCATTAGAGTATGAATTTGATTTTTCTATGAGTCAAATAGTCAACTTGGTGCTATATGTGCCTTGCTGACTATCTAATAGATTGACTCATAGAAAACTCAAACTTGTAGTCCAATTGTTTAATAGCTGTTGTACTGGCCTTTATGTGTTCTGTCTTGTACGTATAAGCAGAGGGAAATGTACCTTGATACCAAATGATATTTCCCAAAATGTCTTGAATAATGCATAAAATCCAAACTGCAGACCTGCATGTGGAAAAATCTGAACCAGTGTTGGCACTAGCCCTGAAGAAAAAAAAATCCAGGTGCAATTCCATTTGTGGCACAATTTATAAATTATATGAAGGGCACATCTTGAAGAGTTAGTGAATGAAGTACTGTCACAGGTCGCTTTAATTTTGAGGAGTTCATATGTGATAATATGGACAGTTCTTATTGGTAGCTGATGGGGGTAGATTGACTTGGTACAAATCACAGTTGGAGACGCTTTTCATAACCTGTTCAAGGTAAATATTCAAGGAAATATTTTATAAGGGTTGATGTGAAATAAGGCAAGCCCACCTTTGTAAAATGAAGCAATTCCCTCATTGATGTACATTCTACTGGCTGCCTGATAAAGATTCCTGTAAACCTACAATCCAAACATGACACAAACATGGTGAGCAAAAATTACAAGCAGTTGTTTCAAAAGATGTATGACTAAAATAACTAATTTCTGGATGTGGTAGCATGAATGAAGGATTTCTAAGGCTTGGGGAAAATTAATGTGGGTGACTGCTGCAAGCCTCAAAACTTTTTATTACTAACCTCACTCTCCCTCTGGCACCCAATTCCATGTATTAATTTTATCCTTTGTAAAGTTCTCAATTCTCAAATACTGTTAATTACTAGTCACATTTCCTTTTGTCTTTTCAAATGAGAGGACAGGGTTTAGACAATAATACTACTTAAGCCCTGGTCAAACAGTGCATGATAGTCGATGATAGTTGATGATAGTCAAAACTATCATCAACTATCATCAACTATCAAAGGGGTGGTGAAACGGCGCATGATAGTCGATGATAGTTGTTCCAAGGAAGTCTGGGGAAGAATTGTTGCATATTTCGTGTCCATGGCTACACACAATGGGGATGTAATCAATTAAGATGATGTTATGATGATGATGATGAATTAAGATGACCTTCACTTCGTTCACTGTCATTGGCTTTGTTTTCTTCATTTTTGTAATTTTCCTTGTTTTCAATCTGTGGAAAGCAAACTCTCGACACCCCCGCCATTTTGTTAGCTTGCTGAAAGTTAACTGAAAAGGTGGTGCTGAAAACTGAGCCTGTCAATTTTGGGGGAATACAGCTGACCGAAAAACTATCATCGACTATCATGCGCGTGGTCAAACGCGAAAAACTATCATCAACTATCATGAAGAATTTGAACACACTCAAAGTGAATGATAGTTGATGATAGTCGATGATAGCACATGATAGTTGGTGGTCAAATGAGCACCCGCACTTTAACTATCATCGACTACCATGCACTGTTTGACCAGGGCTTTAGAGACTCCACTTTTGAAGAAACATCAAGACCATGTCAAATGTTCTTTTCTTGGCAACAATACCTTTGGTTCCCCTTGTGCTACAAGCCTTGTACGTATGACATCCAAAGGTTGAGCTATCGTGGATGAAAGACATCCAGCAATTCCACCACAGACAAAGTGACATACTATTAATTTTTGTCCAAAATGAAGTAGAGAAATTGTAAATTAAAATCACTGCTTGATGAACTCTCTGCTTTTTTACTTGAATGCACAAGAATACACAGGCACCAAAATAAAACTTGAAAATGACCTGGTTTCCATTTTGGAGTTGTAGAGATAGGATATGCTTTCCATGTGACCTCTGTGATGGCTTCAAATGCCATGAACTAAACAAGAAAAGTTTAAAAGATAGGTAGTTTTCTGATTGGAAGGCTTAAATGGCAAGGCAATAAATGGCACTATGCTTCTGCACTGAACTGCAAGTTGTATGCAAAAAAATAAATGCAACAGAATGACAATTAGAGCAGTTTTCAATGGACTCGGCCATAAAACGAAAAAAAAACAAAAAAAGCAAACAAACAAAGTAACTAAAGAGACAATCAGATACAGAAGGAAATACACCTTTCAGCCAGGCACTAAGTAATTCACCACTTGGTTTCACTAGCCAATCAGAACTCAAAGCATGTCAAGGCAGCCGAGCACAAAGTGCATGAAAATGAGAGTGATGAAGTTGCAAATTGGTTTTAGCTTTGTAACTGATTGGTTGAAAAGTTCATGCAAGCTTTTTGATACAATCACAAAGCAAACCAAAACCAAAGCAGTTGTGTAATAACAACAAAACAAAAGTAAATTCTGCTCTAAATAAAGAAAACACTGCTTTCAAACTTTTGCCCTCAACTGTTCTGTGAAAAATCTAAGCAAAATTTACAATGGAAGCTAACCAGGCAAAATTTACTGCCACTAAACTATATGCAAAAACCTTCAAAATGCAGGTAATTATTGTTGCTCACTTGAACATATCCATATACAACAGATAAAACTTGTGCTGGCACATGGCCTTTCCTGCGAATGAGAAGAGAACATCATAAACCTTAATACCAATTTTAAGCTGTAGAAAGACTCAAATTATTACCCGGCAAGTCAATGAGCCTCCTAAATTCCCTCAGTTAAGTTGGGTTGCAAGGATAATTTATTAATAATTCCATAATCAAGATAATAATAATGGTAATGTGAGATTAAGTTTTTGAAAAAGTATTTCTATGTGTACATTGTGGGGCAGGGTTGGTGAGGTGATGAGAGTGCTTGCCTTCCTCCAATGTGTCCTGGATTTGATAGACCAAATTAGCTAAATCAATGTTGTACACAATTCAAATCTCCTGGGGTTAAGATAAAAAAAATACTTAGAACAAAACATTTTATGCCCAAAGGATTTGAATTGGGTACAACATTGCATTGGCCGATTTGGTCTATTCACAGACTAGGCGTTATATGTAGGCTGAGTTTGTCGGTACTCTACTCTGGTCTTAGATGTTTTTCTAGGGGCACTCTGATTTTGCCCCTTTCCACAAAAACAAACATTTCCTTTCATTTGAGTTGAATGATTGATATAATTTGTAGTGTCCCCATTTGCCGCTCCAGCACTAAAACCATTGACAAAAATTATTGAATTTGTATAGGTAATAGCATGACCTGTAGTGGTATTTGGCAATAATACCGCGAGTGATATTTCAAAATTGTCCAAAATACCATGAGCCACGAAGCGGGGAGTGGTATTTGGAGAATTTTGAAATATCACGAGGCAGTATTATTGCCAAATACCACGTACAAGTCATGCTATTATTTGTTTATAATGGAAGCCGAGAAATTTTTGCTGTTATACCATTTTTGCTGTTATACCACTATTACGCGGAAATGGCGATACTATCAACCAATCAAATCTCCGAAATTTCTCGGCTTATATTATAAACTGTACAATAAATGTCCCACTGGAAAGGGCATCTAATTTGTTTTCATTTCCCTTTTATTTGCCTTGGAGAACATCTTTAACCATAACAAACAACCAGAAAACATTGAGAGTTAATTTTCTAGTTCAGTAAGAAATTAAAATTAGTATGAGCTAGTAACTAGTATTCCAGGCCATTCCAAAGGAAAAACACAGGTGTATCATAAATAACTATGGAACACTTTGCTTATCCATGTAGCCTTAGGCCTTTGCCATCCACTTTTCAAATTGTGCTTCTTGTCTGGTATATCCTTCCTAATATCCATGAAAATTCAACTTTTTAATGTAATGTACCAAAGTGAAGCAAATCCTTCCTCCTGGTAAATTAGCTTGAATGCTTGCCATATTCCTGAGTATTTGCCAGTTGTTATTCTCTGAAAAGGCAAGAAATATAAATGAAGGTGTTACAGTTTGTTCAGGCTGTTATTACTGATCGATATAATTTGAATGCAAAATTGCCATTGCTGCTCTCAGTTTTCAACTTAGGTCTCAAATGGTTATACATCCATGAGACATGTCTGTTTTTCAGCCTTACAATCCAGTGGATGGTAGCTTTACAGTCTACCTGTACAAGGATACCTTTTTCTGCTGGTTAGCCTTGTTAAAGGTTTGAACTGCCAAGTTCTGAACAACCTTAACTCCAAGATGATCAAATGCAACATACAGCAATTAACCAAACTGGCCCTGGTCTATTTACAAGCAGGAAGTGTAACCCTAGTGCTTCAGTTTACCCCTGAAGGAGGGTAAAGGCAGCCCAGTTTTAAAAAGAAAATTTCACAGGTAGGGTTACCCTACCACCTGGGACAACTTTGTGTGCTTGGTAACTACAGACACAATGGAAACAACTAAAAAGTTGCCTAAAGTACCAGTAGGTGAGTTGTCCCTAGCAGAGCATTTACAAGATAGCTAGGCTTACCCTAGAACAAGAGTAATCTTAGCTACGAGCTGAGACCTAGGCCTAGGGTTGCCCTTCTAGGTTCCTCGTACACACATTGATGAAGAAAAGAAAAAAAGTGTAAGCCCTTGGGCTACCCTAGCAAGATGGTTACCCAACATCAAGTATCAGTATTTTCAAAAATTTCAGCACTTCTCAGAGTGCCCTTGATTTATGACTGTCCTTTTTAATTCACTTAAGAAATGTTGTTGTTGTTGTTGTTTTTTTTTGGAGAGGGGGGTGGGGAATAGACGTGGAACGTCCTCAAATTTACTGGCAAAATTAATGTATGCAACCAACTGAACGAACCCTAACCCTAACATCTCAAAGACCATGGAAATAATTTCCGTTCCTAAATCCTACATGAACGAGTGAGCTCATAGAGCACTTTTATTCTTTACGAGGCTTCATACGTGTCACCCTAAGCATTTTCAGCACACCAAGCCAAGCCAGTCACTTGAATCTTATAGCTGTGCGCAAGAGAACAGGCCAAATCACTTTATAAACTTGTACAGGGTGTACATGGGTTCACTGAGCCAGCCGGCCGGCGGTTTATTGTACATAATACATGATACCTTCGATGTAGGTTCAATCTGTAGCTGAAATCGTATTTTTAAAACATCAAGAGGTTGGACCAAAAGTCTAGTGGACATGCCAGACAAAGATCCACAAAAACCACACTGGAGAGAGGACAACGCTTTGCTTCGATCTTTGCGATTGGGATCAAATCCGACCATCTCGTCACTGAAAATATGTTTTGATCCCATTTAAAAACAAGCAAAGTTAGAAATCGCAAACACAGGGAAAACAAGCATGTCATAGAGGTAAGAAATAGCACGCGCTTCTTTGGCCGCCATCTTGAAGTGATGGAAAGAGACCGGGCTCCAGTAATTCCCGCGGGATTTAAACCAAGTCACGTGAAAGTATATAAGTACCTGATTGGTGAATCGGATTAAGGTCACTCGGTCGGCTTTCAAAAATCAGAAACTTTGACCTCGATTTGCTACGTTCGTTGAAAATCGAAACTCTATAAATTATGGTTAGCTGTTGTCTGTTTAGGACTACAATGTAAGGTATGTCTATTCCAACAAAAGCAAGGAGCAAGCGCGCGCTTCCTAGCGTCCCTCTTCAAAGGGCAGCAAGCACCGGTCACATAGTTACAGGGACGCAAAAATCTCGCACTGTCTCTAAGAGACTCGATATCGAAAATACTGCCGTTGATGCGATGAGGAACAGAACGCATTCTTCAAACCGGCAACCACAGCAAAAGAGCGACCCAAGCATGGATACAAAGGTTCCAGCGGATTTGAGTTCGAGAGTGAGAGATCTGTCCTCGGGCGAGAGTAGTTCAAACACCGGTTCACCCTACGCCTCTCCGATAGAAACACGGAAAGCCGCCGTAGCACCAATGGTTGCGCAAATAGTTGACAAATTATCATCTGGCTTACAAGGAACAACTTCAGTGGGAAAAATAGATACAAAAGAAGAATCACTGAGGACGGAAAAAAAGATAGCGCGTGTTCTTCCAATGACCCCTCTGTTTCTTGAGGAACATACCACGCAGCCGGAAGACGAGCATAAACCTTTGTCGTCAAAAATCGATGAGGACAATTTGAAAATTAGTGATCTGCAATCTACTTTGGAAGGTTACAACGAAAAAGGTGATGTGAAAGGTTCCTTTACGCCTTCAGGGAACAAAAACATTCTCGATGCTCTTCGATCGACGTCCGTATCAACTTCGATTGTCAAAACAACCACGCAACAACCACTTGTTGACGATGCGGAAGGCTCAAGTGTACGGGTCGGAGTTAGAGTTCGACCGTTGTTACCAAGGTATAAATATGTCTTAAAATGTGTTTGACGATAAGAGTTGCTTATATTATAAGTTTAAAAAACCTGTGAAGAGCTAATGCGGTTTTCAATTTGTTGTGATTTGGCATTCTATCATAAATCAAATTGTGGTAGAGATTGTAAGCCCAAGCTTATATTTTCGTCAATATCACTTATCGTTGCGGATTATAAGCTTATTGTACTTGAATGTGTTGTACCCAAGATTACAAGGCATTGTTTGATTTCACGAATGCTTGCCCTGTGCAAAGTCATGGCAATTGATCACACTTAATGGCAACACGTAAGCGTTGTCAGCTGCCTACATTTGTGTACTGCCTAAAGTAAACAACTGGTTATGTAAAACAAAAATATTACGAATTTTAACAACTTGAACTGTTATCTGAGGACGAAGTTTTGGAGAAAACGTCATTGATAGCACCATCACAGAGAAGAAATCAACTTGAGTGCTTTGTTTACATAACCAACATTCTTGCGGCATGACGAACGAAATAGAGGCTTGTTATTAAATTGTACTCAATCTGAAGGTAATAGAGGCCTTTGTTCATTTTCCAAAACGGTTTACAAGGTGTTAAAGCTGTCAAAAGTCCGGCTGAACAATCACCGTTGATCAATATCGACCAAGTGGTTAAGAAAATTGGCGCAGTTGAATTTCTAATGTCTGTGGCATTCATACCTCATTGTTTTGAGAAAGTTTCATTGAAACCTTCACTACAGATGTATGGAGCAACAGGTTTACAGCTGAGTTAACAGATCTAGATCTGTAGTTTGGTTATAATTTTACGCCAGAAGCACCCTGCTTAAATTGCCTCCAGCATTCAGGGTTGTACTCACAGAGACGCTGGTAAAAGTGCCGATAGGAAATGATGCTTGTGATTTTTATTGTTAATTGGTTTCACTTCAATGCTGTTTAGTACTTTGGATGTTCAGGTTCATTAGCTTCGCTTGTGTAAAGAAGTACCTGTAATTGCTACACTCTTCTGTTATCGTGGTACTTTGATTATTAAATTTTGTGTGCACGCTGTTTTAGTTGAACTTAAGCATAAAAAGTAGTTTATAACAGTAGTGCAGTACACATAATATATAGTGTCTCTTTAGAGTTTCACCCTTGACATATAAAAATTATTTGATAATTTATATCTGATCACTATTCTTTTTACAATCATCAGTTTACACTCAAGGTGCCAGCATATTGTTATTCTTACTTCACAGGGAGGTGAACGATCAAAATGTCAAGCAATGTATTTCTATGAAGGACAACAAGACAATAATAACCTCTGATACTGGAATGGAATATGAGTTCGTTTATGACTACTCAATATGGTCATGTGATCCAAAGCACCCTGAGTTTGTTGGTCAGCAGAAGTTATATGAACTGATGGGACGGCCACTTCTGAACAGTGCTTTTGAAGGATACAACACCTGCCTCTTTGCTTATGGCCAGGTAGTTTTGCTTTTAGTTCTTCGTGTGTACAGAAATGAATCACATCAGTTTTTTAGATATTTATATGCCGTCATAATATTCTGGTCTGAGTCCTTCTCTAGCTTGGTGGCTCTAAAGTGACAACACCTCATCTCTTCTACATGTACTTTCAACCATTTTGGAGATCCTCCTTCCTGTCATCTATTTTGACAGTCCCCTGTCAAATGCATACTTGTCACCCCTTCTTTTACTTGATGTCTTATGTGATCTATCCCTGCCACTAATGCTTATGTGAAAGTTGCTGTTTGAGTGTCTACAGTAAATTCATTATCATATATGAAATTATTTTGAGATTGTATTAATATGAGAGAATATATAATTTTAATGTTTCAAATCTCTTCCAGACAGGGTCTGGGAAATCTTACAGGTCAGTCTGCGATTTGTCATGAAGATGTGAATTCAGTAATGTAAATTCTGGTTGTATGTTACCACCAAAGTTTCCTAAACTGGTGAACATACGGAAAAGTGGAGGAAGAGCTCAAAAGGTTTACAAGGTCTAAGAAAATTATTATTGGGTTATGTTACAAATGTGACAGTCTGTCACAAACGTGAATGTTTCAGTGGTAGCTAGTAGTGCTTAACTTAAGAATCTAAGTAACTAAATACTGTAGGTGCCAGACATATTTTGATTGTAGAAAAGACTGATCTGAGTGGTCATGATATGCTCATGCATTCAATCTCTGTAACTGGTGAGAAATTTATGACAGAAATGGATATTTTCTTTGGCACCAGTGCACGTTTTATGTTATAAATGGTTTTGGAGGAGAAAAATAAATAAAAAGCCTGGCTGAAGAGGTGAAGTGACACTTATAGGAGCTTATCGCTGATTTTGTTGCAGTATCATGGGTCAAGGAGATGATCGTGGTATTTTGCCAAGGTTCTGTGAAGAACTTTTTGAGAGGATCAAATGTTGGAAGGAGGTATGTTGCAATCTCTTGCATACAACAGTGTCCTGTTGTTCATGGTAATGCAAATTTCATTGTCCATTAATTCAGTAATCGAAAAAAACTGTGAAGCTCTTACCTTTCATAAAATCAAAGTAACACTTTTTTCTTACAGCTGCAGTTTACAGTGGAAATAAGCTATTTTGAAATCTATAATGAGAAGATTCATGATCTGTTGGCTCCCAGTAAGAAGAAAGAGAACAAGAGAGTGCAGGTCTTTGTATAGAGTTGTTAAATTTAGGCAAATACTCTTTAGTCGCCATGTCTGAGGAAACTCATTCTGAGCTACACATAATTAAACTCTTGAATTGTCCATCAGTGGTAAACATCAGTGGTAAACAAGTACTACATGTAGGTAGTGATGAAGAATACCATTTATGTTATGTTTTGCACCACTGGTGATTTTGCTAAAGAATATTTCTGTTCATGAAAGTCATTACCTGTAAATAATTATTCCTAGTTATGTGGTTTGTAGGCATCTTGAAAACCCATGTTACTCATGTGTGCAAAGATTTTGTTTGAATGGACAAACTCTCTTGGAAAAAAGTCTGTGAATGTTCAAAATAGAGTCTGCAAATTCCTTGAAAAGTCATTGAATTTTTGGCCTAAAAAACTGTATGAACCATGTTACCCCTTTAACTCCCAAGGGTGCCACTTATAGATTTTACTCTGTGTAATGCCATAAGATTTTACTCATCACTGGGGGACTTCTCGGGTATTAAAGGGTTAATCTTGTCACTTTGAAAATTATAGCTGAAAGTCAGAGAGCACCCTCTCCTGGGGCCATTTGTTCAAGATCTGACCACGTAAGTACTGCAGTGCTCAATGTTTCATTTGGCAAAATTGATACTTCAAAATGAATTTATTCAGCCACAATAATTACCAGTTACAGGCATGTGCTATTAAATGACCTCTTGCCTCATGATTGTTTTTCACTACAGATACACTGCAAGCTCATATGCAGATGTTGAGGTGAGCAAAATATTAAATGCTTCATAAAAGTCTGAATATGAAGCCCTGAGAAAATCAAATTTAAAGTGCTCTATGAGTCAACTTGTTAGTGTGGGAAAGGAAATCATTTTCACGCAACTCATCGAAAAAGAGGCAAAACGAACTGTACCAAGTCAGAGAACACATGTCTCCTGACAAAATGGTGGCCTGATGGAAATCGCCTGAGCTTAGAATTGGTTGCATAAATTAAGTTTGCTATATTTTAATTTGCATGTACCATGTTGCTATATGTACCTTCCACATCTGTGCCCCAAAACAACTCATTCATTGTGCTTGCACACGTGAACAAGGTTTCACGAA
>BLFK01000192.1:675900-695900 GCA_014634185.1 Astreopora myriophthalma
GGTGTAGGCACTTTGTTTCTCCTGTGGCTAAACCTGGTTGTATTGTTGTTTTTGTGGCGTTTTACATTAAATCACTGAGTAATGAAACTGAACTTGAACTTCGAACCGACCCTACAACAGATCATCTAACAACTTGCGAAGGAACGAACAAAAGCACGACAGAAGAATAATACTGCTTTAACCTTGAAAACTATTGATCCCAAAAGTTCTTTTTTTCCCAGGACTTTCTGCATTTTTGTCATTCTGCTGAACATTCCAAGTCAGTCATGTTCTATAAATATCGCAAATCCAGAACGTTCTTTCGATGTCACGCAATCCTCTAGTAATCGTATCGTTACAAGAACACCAATTGTTATATTCCTAATAATATACATGCAAAAATTTCACCATGCTGATTGACTGAGAGCATGTCAATTAATCCCAAACAGTGCAGAAAGTTAAAATTGAGTGCAAAAAGTTGAAATTGAGTGCAGAGAGTTGAAATTAAATTTTTGCATCTATATTATTAAGAAGTAAGCAAATGATTACCTATACATATCATTTGCATTCCAGGAGGGAAGCAGTATAAACAAGTCACTGCACACTCTTGGGAAAGTGATATCCTTGCTTTCTGACAGGGAAGCTTCCACAAAAAAGAAAATGTACATACCCTACAGGGACTCCACGTTGACTTGGTAAGTTTGCTGAATGTTTTGCCAGCTGGATGGTCACTAGTGTACGTGAAATGCTGCCATGCCAAGCGCAGCTTCGACAAGTCCACTCGACTTTCATACGTCATAAAATGACTACTGGTTTGGAGGGTTCATGAAGATTGTCTTTTTCTTTGTCCATACTTGATTATTTTCAATTTCGTATTGTGTGCGGCCAGTTTTTCACCCTTGCTAGCGTTATCTTAAACAGTTTCACATGTGCAGCGTGCATATGCAACACTATGAAATGTTGTCTTTGCTTGTCATGACATGCCTTCGTTGTTGCAGGTTGCTCAAAGACAGTCTGGGTGGAAACTCTAAGACAACTATGATAGCAAATGTCAGCCCTGCAAGCACGTCATTTGGAGAATCATTGAGCACATTACGATATCCTTTTAGAAACAGCAACAATAATGTTTTTTTTTTCAACAAATCCTGCAATCTGATTGGTTCCGGGAGCGGGCGGAATTTTCTCATCCGGCCCGCTCACGGCGGGACGGATGAGAAATGTTCGGGTCTTTCACACGCCTTTTCGTTGTGTTTTAGAAAAAAGAAATAATTTTATTCACCAGCCTAGGTCGGTCCGTATTGGGAAAAACTGTGCCCTCTGTCTTGAGTACCGGCCTCGGGCGGTATCCAAGACCTCGGGCACAGTTTTTCCCAATACGGACCGACCAAGGCTGGTGAATAAACCCTACATACAATAACAAAATCAGTGCGTGTGCTCTGATTGGTCAATTAGCTATGGCTTATTGTGCCAGTAAACTCGTGGCAATTTCGTGCGTCGCCTGAATTATTATATAAAAGCAATAAACCACTCGTGTTTTTCCAACATCCCGCATGGTTTATCAGCCTATAAACCATAGAAACGTGTGGTCTATTCCTTAAATACTGATTTATATGAAGTGTATGGGCAGATAGCAATTTGATGAGGGGTGAATAGAAAAGACGGAACTAACGGAGATAACAGATTAGAAAAACGTGTTTTTTGATTTTGTCTTTGTTTTTCTACCCACAAGAGTAAAGAGCGATAGCGCCCTACCTCCAGTTTCATATATTGAGCTCCCTTACGTCTAGTTAGTCTTCCCAAAGGTGCATTATTTCTTAAGGAAAGTGCAAGTCCCAGGGTTAGTGTCTAAAGAATGGGCCCATCTCACAAGTTCGGGGTAATGTAATAGCTGTTACCAGAAGGGGTTTGAATTCGACAAGGGGCGTGAATCCTATTCTCTTAGTTCCTTAATAGTTTTCTTGACGTCTCACAAATATGCTCAGAGAGCCCGTACGATTGTCAACAGGGCGGTGATCAATGAGGATCCAAATGCGAAGATCATTCGAGGTGCGCAGACAAAGGCAGAAACAGAACTGATCAGCGTTATTTATTTATTTTTCCTTTAATTGCGAGACACGCGAAGCCGCTTGCAGCATTAATTCCTAACATATTCACTTTGAATACATTTCAACGGATTTTCAGTGGCCAAGGCCTTCTCCAGACTTCTGAAAGAAAATGAAAGAGTATTCCGTGAACTTGCTGTCGTGTTGTCAATTCTTTTTGGTCTCCTCGTCCTGCCTAGTACCTGTGACAGGATAGCTTGCTTCAAGGGTTGTATTAGTCATGAGAGTACTCACGGTATTGGTTGAAATTATTTCTTTGGGAAGATTTAGCTATCTGAGTATCTAATGGAGGCCAAAGATTTGACAGCGGAGTGTCAAAAACGATGTAGGTAGGCGCACCATAAGAACTGTGTTGACTGTCCAGTTCTCTGGTCAGGCATTAGCCCCCACCTAAGAGCTGAATATTAGGGTGTCTTGGATTTGGCGTATCTTTGTTGAAGTGCCCCAACATGCAACTAATTCCCTTGATTCTTCCAAATAATCAGTACCTAGTCAAGGAATTCTGACTTTTTTTCTTCCAGAATTGAAGGCGGAGATCGAGAGGCTGAAGCTGTTTCAGGGAGAAGGAAACCAGGAAATAAGTGCCAAAGCCTTAGCAGAAGTAGTTCTTTTGAGAGAAAAACTCAAGGAAACTCAGCGTATGTTGGCTGAATCAACTCGGTGAGTGAACGACTATCAAACTATTTGCCTTCTAGTGTCTCAGAAATTAGGGCCAGGAATACTAAGTTCCAAATACCATTTCGTAGAGACCCTACGAGATAGAGATTCCTACTCTTTCTGTTCTATCTCGCAGGGTGTTTCGTAGTAGGTAAAGCAATGAAAATTCCATCTGTCTGTAGGTTCCAAACATCCAAGAGATTGTACAAAATTGCTTTCCAAATTTTCAAAACTTTAATTTTAAGTGTCAAAAGTAGAATTTTGAAGATTTGAAACGCTTACAGTACATAAGAAGCCGCTGGTTGACGTCTTGTGAACTCTATGGTTGGTTAACACTCCCTTCTTTACAAAGGAACTGGCAGGAGAAGCTGGCTTTGACAGAGAGAAGGAAACTCGAAGAAGCAGAAAAACTTAAGGTAATCAGAAGATTTCAATATCATGCGGCAGCTTCATAGATTTTCACATGTCAGAAAGCGGAAGTTTTGTCGTTCTGTTGTAGTCTACTTCTTATGTTCTCTCGCAGAAAGCAGGAATCTCTTTCAAAGTAGACAACCGGCTGCCGAATCTTGTTAATCTGAACGAAGACCCTCAGTTGTCGGAAATGTTGCTGTATATGCTTAAAGAAGGTAAATCACTCGCATGCACACATGCAGTGTTCATATTGAATTCTTCTTTTAATAACTATACTCGTTTATACGCTCTGTTTATACGTCGCATTAATTATCCTCGTTTATATATAATACATGGTGGCTACTTTAAGCTTGTCTACTCTGTGTAAAAGATTCAACATCCAACAGATACTCTTCAGAAATCGTGTTTTCACCCTTAAAACCTTATTACCTCTGTGTTACGTATCAGGCCCGGATCTGATTTTTAACAATAAATATATTTTTTGGAATAAAAGTTCTTTCCCGTGTAGAGGGAAAGAGTAAAATAAGAATTTTAGAGTAAAATAAGAATTTTGAAGGGAAGTTGATCCCGGATACCCTTGAAGCGTACGTGTACTTCGCCTAACAGAAGCTGGTTTGTAAATTGGTTCTTTTCAGGAGAGACTACGGTGGGTCAGAATGATCATGATATCAAACTAAACGGAGCACTTGTGGCAGAAACACACTGGTAAGCCTATGGTACATTATGTATTCAATTCAATTTTTTTTTCCTTTGGCAAATAAAATGAGAGGTTCCTTTGTTTTTCCTCAGTGTCTTGCGGAATGACGGAGAGAAGGTGACAGTCTTCCCGATAGGTAATTATTTTGTGAGTGACGTCCCGAATGCAGTTAAAAGTTGAAGTTACGATTGGATGGGATCTTAAAGAGGGCCAACTTTTCTTTCTCCACGGCTATTTTTTCTTTTCCAACAACTGACACCAAAGCTAGTTTCTTCTCTCTGTCACTCAGGCGTGAATGAGGCGTGGAATAGGACCGATTCAACTATGTGAAAGTTAGAAATTCTGGAGGAGAAACTAATGGAATTTAAAGTTCTTTGAAAAATTGTTTAATAGTGAAGATACTTTTTTACTTCACTTGGTCCATTTCTTTTGATAGTTTAGTGCACGCCGTTTGCTTACGACAAATTAACGTGGGGAGGGGGGAACAAAGATTCGTATGCTTGTTAACTCTGACATTTGACTTACAGGAGATGCGCCAACGTATGTTAACGGTCAGCTGATCGTGGAGGAGACAGTACTTCATCACGTAAGTGATGTAACCAACTGCCCTTATTATTGGATTAAATAGATATGTGCCAGGTGTCCTTAATTATGCATTGCACCGAAATGTGGCAAGTCAGGCCAGAAAGTCGTATACCACATTTGTAAGGCATTTGTTTAACTGTTCATTTTTTTCGTAGAGTGATCGTGTTGTTATTGGAGGCGATCACTTTTTCAGGTACAATATTTTTCACAATATGTTTTTGTCGCTTTACTTTTGTGCATATTTTCTTTGTCTGTTTTCTCAACGATGATGACCATGTTTATAGGTTTTTTTGTTCCGTAATGGATAATGTTAGGGTTTGATGTCGTTGTAGGTTGAACCATCCTATTGAAGTGAAAAGACGAAGGAAGGCAATTGCGAGCAGCTCTACAGAGGCTGTAAGCACTGCAGCTGTAAGCACAGAGGCTGTAGTTGTCAAAGACTATGAGTTCGCACGAAATGAGCTGGCTCAAGCACAGGATGCGAGGTGTGGTACAGACAAGCTCCGTCCGTCAAGCGTGACCGTTATTTTAACGCGAGATTCAGTAACTCTGTAAAGTTTGTTGAAAAAAGGACGCCGCGAGTGACATTTCTTAAAAATATAGAATAATTAGATATGCCAACAATTTCTGCGTATAATGCGGTTAAATACAATTTAACAAAGTTAACAACAAAGAGCAGCGCAGATTGGCAGCACGGTAATCCTCAAAGAGCAGTAGCGGCCAGCGGTGCGTGGCCTAGGCGCATGCTCATGTGGTCCTTCAGTCACATGGCTGCACTTGTTGGAGATCTTGCAGGCCTTCTTGTGCTGCTTTTGCCCAGTTGGCTTGCTTCCCCCCTCCCCTCCCTATTTTTTCCACTGCTTGCCAGTGCGACGGGTGCTTGGACGCCTGGCGTGGGGGCTCGTGGCTGGGTTGCGGGGATTGCCAGCCTTGGGAGTGTTACTCGGTCCAGGGGCTGGTTGGCTGGGCCTCCAGTGGAAGCCCTCGGATATCCCAGGCACCCAACCTCCATTTTGCGATGTAGATGTTAAATGAAAATATTTGTTTTCAGTCAATTTCATTGAATTTGTGCCTTTTAGTGAGATTTTCTTTGAAATCGCGGCAAGAACTCGTCAAGATTCCATTCAAATGGCGGAAGTTCCAAACATGAATTCCGATGTTATTTCGATTTTGATGAACTTGGCTGTGCGGCTTTCCTGTCAAGAAAAGCAAGAGTAGTACTCCGCTATTTTGCTTCAATATTTTTAAGAGTGACATTCTTGAACGTTTAAACAAACTTGGGTCCGGAGCTTCGCTCGGCTGTTGAAAAGTAGCATATTTTATATGAAAAGAAATGACATCTCACATTTGCACGTTTTACCGCAGGCTTCAAGCCGAACTGGACGAAGCCAAGGAAGAAGCAAGAATCAAAGCTCAGGAGGAAATAGTGGTTAGGATACAGGAAGCCAAGGTAATAATACTGAAATCATTCTGTATTCCGAGAGTAAAAACACGGAACTCATTGCGATGTCATTTTCTATGCAGGAAGCCGCCCAACAAGAAATGACCTTACAAAAACAACAGTATGAAGAAAAAGTCTCGAATCTACACGAAGCCATGGTAGGCACTAATTATTGGGTCTTTGACGGCTGGATGTTAAAAATCTACGTAATCTTGTGACGTTTCATTGGGAAAAGTGAAATCTCAATACCATACGACATACTTGCCTGTTCTACTCGACAGTTCACTTCTAATGTTGGGGCCGCACCAATCTCGTACCCAGAGTCCTCGGGCTCTTTGGTCAGCGGGTGGGCGCCCGGAGAGACTCTGGGATAATGGACGCCATTTTCCCACAAAATCTGGGACGGTTTCTTTAGAAGTTGTTAAGTAACAGCCAATCAAAAAATTCGAATTGTTTTCATTATCCCAGAGTCTCTCCTGGCGACAACCCGCTGACCAAAGAGCCTGAGGACTCTGGGTACGAGATTGGGGCCGCACATGTAAGGTGGCAATCTTTATTCTCATGACCGAGCTTGTGAGAGGCATGGGTCTGAGATGACATCACAAACTGCTTTGACCCGTGACCCGTGACCCGTGCGTCTCACCTGCTCGGTCGTAGGTCAAACACTTGCTAGTTTTGCTGACTTTCGAGGCAAAATTTCCGGGAGACAACTGAAAAGTATGTAGGTGATTAAATTAATCGTACCTCGGTTTTCTTATTTAAATTAATCGTAACCACGCAAAACATGTAGCGATGTGTCAGTCAGTGGTGTCTCGGGCATACTCGGAAAGAAATCCGAGTGCTCCGAACAGGAGTCGAACATGCAACTTTCCCATTACCAGTTCGGATGCTCTAACCACTGAGCTTTAGGGGACTCGTGGAAACAAGGCCATTCAACTAGGTTCTGGTGGCAAACGACTTGCATGTCGAAATGGTGGAAATGATGACATTTTCGCAATTATTGTAAAGTAGATGGTGAATTTTATAGTTAAGTGAGAATTTGAAAGACGCAAAAGGCTGATTCGTTTGTATTGAAACTTGCTGATTGGCTGCTTGTTGTATGCATCTGCTCAGGTGGCCTCTATCAGCCAATGAGAAGAGTGACATGACATTTCCTATGTTCACTGTTCATTGTTCGACTTTTCTCCTATTTTCAGGAATCACTGACCACAGAAAAGAAACAGGCTGAGCAGTCCAAACAAACTGCAGTAGAAAAGATTTCTGAATTACAGGCACATAGACTAGTAAGCTTGAAGTGAGATTATAGAACGAATGTCTCTCTCAAAGAAATGATCGTTTTCATATTTATGTTTCTTTGGTTCATCAATACCCTTCAGAAAATATTTCATTCTTGCAGTTGTTGGAGCAAGAGATTCTGAACAACAGAAAGAGGTTACAAATGGAAGCACTTGCTGCCAAACAGGTCAGTCCTTCACGGTAAAGGCTTTTTGGCCTTAATGAATGCAACACAGGACGGTTAACCCCTTGTCAGAGTAAACGTTGTATGGTAAGTCGAAAAAATCTTCTTCTGCCGCACTCGCCCTTGAAGGACTGAAATGAAAGTCAGCCCAAGACTATCGTCTTCCTCCACTCCCCTTCCAAAAAAGCCTTGTTGCCATGATTCTTTGGCCGACGTCTCTCATAACCCGTTATGTGCTCTAGGAATAATACTTACAAATAGTGGTCCATTTTTTTTTTTTACCTGAGTTTTCTCGTTGTGGACGAGACAAGTTTATCAAGAGCATTGTTGTGATCAGTACTAGATCATACGGCCTAGGTTATATACCATAGTAAGGAAAGCGTAGTAAGCTCACTTATCGACTTTTATCTTCTATTTGTGATTCAAGAAGTAGAAGAATTAAAAGAAGGGACACCGCAGTTGCGTGTCAGTTGATCGAGATACTTGAAGGGCTACAACTGACATATACTGATTTCATTGTTTGTAATTGATATTTTCTATCTTACATCGGCAGGCCTTAGAAGAAACGAAAATGAATCAAGTGCGAATCATTTCTGAGCTGGAAAAGGAAAAAAAGAAGATGCAAGATGATGTGTTGAAACTCAAGGAAGCCAAGGTAACTGTGACTGGGCCTAACAGCTCCTAAATGGCAAGATCGTCATGTAGATTACGCTGTCTTCGGCTCCGAAAGCAATCGAACTGTGATATCTTCCTCACAATCCGCTAACCAGTATTTCTCTTCCTTTTTCTCAGCAAAACCGCGAGAAAGTGAGAGAGGAGTTTAGAGCGTCGTTTAACAACATTGGTAGAAAAAATTCGTTGGCAGGTACGGTTGCTTCAACATGATCCCAAATCGACTCGCAGAATAAGCAATACGAGTCGATTCAAGTTTTTAACATACCTTTATCAGATCCGTTTCATTCTTCAGTCCTTTGCTCTTCCCCACTTTCATAATTATGTAGTCTGCCATCATTTATTTCAAGCGAGGTCTTTATACAAGATCATTACAGGATTACCAGGTTTACCCGCGTCATTGCTTGGACTTAATTTCACTGTATTGTCGGTCATTACTCTTATATGTGATTTCATCGATCGGTAGTCCATTTGGAAGATTACACTAAGGCGACCACTCGTGCTAAGAGTTAGGTTGGACACGGGTTGTCACAGCCTGGGTATAGTGGTTCTTGAACGTCCCACAGAATCAAGTACGAAAAGTTGTGAGAGGTCGGGGCCTACGGTTTGTCGGGCTTATCCGAGAAGGCTAGAAACTCTACCCATTTGCGTTATCACTACAAAGGCAGCTCTTTCTAATCAATTATTTAAAAACCCTGGGTGGTGGTCCGGTCGCAGTAGTCCGCCGGTGCTCTGCCAATGGCCAATATTGATTGGATTTGCGAAGAATGTTCTGTGTTTCTTTGTACCCATTTCTATAGATGATCCCAACAAGAGAGAGCTGCTGCGAATCACAATGTCCTTGAGAGAGGCTAACAAGATCAGCCAGAGCCTAGCAAAACACATCGTAAGTGGACATTATTATTTTTAGAGCGAAAAAGTCGCACCACTAAAGAAAACCTAGCAATAAAAAGCGGGACCGATGAAACCTCAATTTGAAAGGTTTATATTGATGTATTTTAGCTTCATATTTTGCGTTATTCATGTAAGGTTGCTTATTTCTTGCAGACTTTTAGCCGAGATGATGTGCTTGTTGACGGCAAGGTGATTAACGAATTTACTTTTAAAGTACTGTAAGAGATTAACTGACGAAATGATCCTCACACTTGCTCGACAATATAAGCACTTGAAAAATTCAAGTGACTCCAACGGGATTCGAACCCACGACCTCTGCAATGCCGGTGCAGAGCTCTTACCAACTGAACTATGAAGCCACATGGTTGAGAGCAGGTCAATTTCTTGGGCTCGTGCGTGTTTTCCCGTGAAAGGAATGGATGAAAGAAATGATTATGAAGTGCGGTTTAGAAATAATGTAAGAGATTAGTTCGCTTCTTACAACGACCTGCTGGAAAAAGTTCGAATACGGAAAGAGTATGTGGAAAGAGTTCGAATACAATCTCTCGTAGCAGGCGTATTTTGCGGTGGGCGAGATCAAATGTTGCCGCTCCTTCCGGATCCCTGGCCCTTGTGACTCGTTCCATCGAACAACAAGTACCTGTCCTCAAAGAACGCCTGCTCTGGTAGATGGTGTTCATGTAGTTGGTTTTCATTCTAATCCATGCTATCTTTTCGACCTTCTTGACAGTCTGAAGTGAAAATTCGTTTAAATAACACAAAGAAAGGTCTTACGACTTTGTGGTCCTTGGAGAAGTTTCAGAGTGCCATGGAGCAGATGAGGGAATTGTATCAGGTAAGAATAGTAAGTAATTCACCCTCGCATAATAGCCACTCTATGCCTTACTGAAGATAAGTTAAGGGTGAAAACTTGTGCGTAGTAAGGCGTAGAATATGCTGAGGTAGGTGTGTTTGCCAGCCAGCCGGCGTCGCTGAAGGGGAGGTGGGAGGGGAAAAACTTGACGTGCTCATTCTGTCGTGTGGACTTCCGAAAAGAGGCTGAACAAAGCCACGCAGGTCATATAAAGGCCCTGCAGACCTCCCTGGGGACATACACGACCAGTAGAGGGGGATGAGGGCGAAGGCATTAAGTTATCTCTGGAAAGCTGGAAAAAGGTACGTCGGGGCCTTTTAAGCGAGTGAGAATTGCACTTGCCTTGTCAGAGGCTGTGTTTCATCAACGGTCCGAATTCAATACTTTTTTTGACTGACTGACTGACCGTGACCCACCGAACGACACGCGTTGCAGAAATACTACTTGTATCGATAGGTTCTAGCACAAGCATTCGCAAATCCCGACACTGGTGTTACTTTTATTTAATCAAATTGTCACTCAAGCATTGTGGGCGTTGTGTGTTCAAAGCTGAGAAAACTCCAATTTGTGAGATCACTACCACGTTATCATCTGTTTGGACGACAAATATTGCACAAGGATGAACCCTGAAGTGGCTATAATATATGGTGTTTTCGCTCATGTGACCAGCAGAGAGATTTACATACTGAAACAAAGGGAAGAATTTGCATAAAAATAGAGTTCAATTTCCAAAAGAATACTTCACTCCTCCAACATGGCCGCCGTGACGTCATGTGAAAACACTCTATAAAATGGATAAAAACTCAGTTTCTGTTGGCATGTGAAATTGGATCGATCTCACAGTAAAACGTCCCTTTGTTAAAATAATATTGCCCTCTTGACATGAAGCTAATAACGAGTTGTTCTTTCCCCAGCACCGTGACAATGACAGCGTTTCGGGGGAGTCTGAGGACGAAGTTGATCCATTCAATGACCCAGACGATACATGGGAAAAAGACTTTAAACTTGATTCGCCAAGTAGCAGGTTTGTGAAAATTGACTCCTTGATTTAATATTTTGGCAATGTCAGTGGGCAAATGTGAAAAAGTCACAAGGAAAAGGAAAAGGAAAAGGAAAAGGATCTCGTTGTTCAATCGTCCGATACTGTTCCGTTGTGAAAGTTCGGATGAACTTTCACAACGGCTCTCGGGAATGGACCCTAGCAGGGGCCCATAACCCGGAGCGTACAAGTTCAATATATTTGTGTTACGGCGTTTTCACAGACCGAGCTATTTTTAGATTGATTTTTCCCGCGAATTCATTCTCCCACAGGAGGCTTGCTAGCCAATCATAATCCTTGCATAATTCATTGTTTGGACGCGTGCGGACTGGAACTGAACTTTTAGCGGGAAAAACTTGTCGTAAAATAGCTCGGTCTGTAAAAATGCTGTGACATAGCACTAGTAGGGGAGTTGTACGCTCCGGGCTATGGGCTCCTGACCAAAGCAAAAGAAACAAACAAACAAACAGAAAAAATGGAAGATAGCCATGAAACCAGCTTCATCACAACATGACAATTGTCTTTCTTGTTCGCTCACAGACGCATTTCTTCCGTCACTACCTCAGGATTGTCATCTCGCAACAGGTCATCCGCGTCCAGCAAAACGCAAGGTACATCGTCAAACAGATAAACAGTTGCGTTGGAAAGTGTATGACGTTTGATGAATAACATAACTTTCATGTCGTTTAGGATTTTCAGCAAACAAAGCTGAAAGTATATTTGCAAAGTACCGTAATGAACAAAATGGCTCATCTTCTGACGCATCCGAGACACCCTCCGATAAACCAGAGATTTTGACAGCGAGGCGTGTTGAAGTTATATCGAGTAGGCCCTCCGTGGCAGCTTCAAGTAGAAGAAGTAAGTGAAATATTGCCGTCTCTGTTATGACGGCTTAGAGACAGCATGGGAAATGTCCTGCTTTCACTAATTATAAATAAGAACCTAGGAACCTTAGTACAATGGATTTCGTCTACAGGTTTTACATTGCCTTGTAACTTAAGTTTGCGTTCAGTGTTATACAAGAGTGCGTTAGATTTTGTGAGATTTAGGAAATTATGTAAGTGGAAATGCACAAGACCTACTTAGATCAGCATAATAACGTAAGACCATTCGTCATTGCAGACAGCCAAACAGGGCCAGCAGCTCTTTCTTTGCCAAGCCGGTGTAGAGAATTCCTGAATAGTTATCTGGAATCTCTTAAAGGTATTCTTAAAAACTATTACTTATGTTAAGAAAGACTACTTGCAGCCATTAATGATTCAATGTTTTAATCTGGGACGCATCGAGGCCTAGTGCCCAGTCTTTCTATTTCCTCGTTGCCTGTGCAAATTCTAAACAAAGACTTTCTGTGCGAAGATTGGGGTGACAGCGGGGCGTAGTTTGAGAGAAAACTTAATACTGGGGTGAACAGATGTTACAGACGATGATAGCTTCGTTGTCTTGTTTCCATTGCAGAGTTGTCGGATCCTTTCAACGAACCATTGTACGAGAAGATTTTGAGAAGCGTGAAGAGCATTAAAAGCAGTGTGATAGTCATCAAGAAAGCACACGAAGAAAAAGGCGCTTCTGTCAAAGGTATGAACTTTGTACGACTGTGTTGATTACAACAACCGCCTTTTGTTTGAGAAGGGGTGGTAGACTGAAGTACGCTAGTACTTCAAAATGTTAAGGAAGGCAATTGTAATTTGTTTACCCTGGGAGCACCAAGGAGCTCACAAGAACTGGCTCAGACATGTCCGATCGAATTCATCAATAGACCTTTCTCCAAAAAGGGGGTATGGCGTGTACCCCCAGTCATGCAAACGTCTGCCAATTTAGCAGTTTTCAACTTACGTTTTCTCAGCCGATATAAGATCTGATATGCTGAATCTTTGTAGGATTGCTAAACTAAAGGTTCTCTTTCTAATGCTGTTATACGTTTTTAAGTTTAACTTACTTCAACTTATGGCCGCCATTTTCGAGAAAGGAGGTCTATTTGAAATGTTAGTTTTGGAGCAGAGGGGAATGCTGGTGTAGCACTGAGGAGAGAAGCAACAACAAACTCAACCCACATACATGTATGACGTCAAATCTGAGAATTGAACCTGGGTCACATTGATGAGGTGCGAATGCTCGCACCAGTGCGCCATCCTTGCTGCCCTTGGTCACATAAAAGTGACTCGAAGCATGCGCAATTCAACCGGAAATCCAATATTTAAGTAGGACTTGCGGAATAGAATTTTCCATAGTCCCCTATTTCCCGACTGCGGGGCTGTTGTGAAATTGTTGCATCTAAAGGTGTTGCAGAGCCGTTCGTATTTCACACGCGGGCTCAATATGCAAACTCGATCCTATTTAAGCGCGTAATATTGCTCTTTTTTTGGTTTGGTTGTAATGTGAAGTAGAGCTGTCCAATTTCTTGGTTTATGCTGAGACACGGGCCATGGCAAACGCGAACACGCGGGGTACGAGATCAGGTAAGATTTTTCTATTTCCATAGTTACGTTTGACTGTTTCTTTTCATAGGTAGTCAAAACGAAGTTCACCAGTGTTGTCTGACCACCACTTTCTCCTTACAATTGCTTGTTGAGCATGCGCGGGTATGGGGTTACACACAAAATGGAAAATCACACCTCACTGAACTCAGCAGCCAGTTGATCGAGATCGTGCAACGATTAGTTGATCACGTGAGGAAAATTATGCAGGTAATTCGTCGTGCATTTGCTTACATCTAAGCAATGATTTTTCTAGTGGTTCATTTCTGGAGCTTTCAATTAATATGTTCAAGTGTTTGTTTGTTTGTGGAGACTCTTGAAGGCTCGAGTTCCAACATGGACGATCTCTTCACGGCGTTCAGTGATGAAGTCGGACATGTTGTACGTCACACAGCCAAGATGGCGGTTGTTTCATCACAAGAGGCGCGCCTGGAGGATGACGATGACTCGGTAACTATAACATATATGGGGTCACTAGCGGAAAATGACGACTATGAACTTCAAAGTCTTTCATTGTAAAAATTAAGGTGGCTGTTTGACCGCTGAAGCTTTTGAAGCTTGTCATGGTTAGCCCCATTCGAGAGTAACAAAAAAAATAAACATTTGTCGTTTTGGAGGAAAGAAAGCATCGCATCCGGAGTGAACCTTAATTATTCGCAATTGAAATCATTGCGTTTCTTGTCATTTTCGCTGAGGCCTCTCTTTATTGTTTTGGTAGGCTGAAGATGACGACGAACTAAATAAAGCTTTTTTGGAAGGACAAGACATGTCAATGGAAATATCTGTGCGCGATTCCGTGTCCGCCATTTTAGATATTCAGGAGCAGCTACAAGCAGTTACCATGGAAAGTAGTACCGGTGTAAGTGTAATAAACGAACGACTCGTTGGGAACAAGCGAATCTTCCTTGGGTACAGCGGTTCAGCTTGCTAAGGTCTGTTGACCGTTTATTGAACCTCTCTTCCCCTGAACGGCTGAACTTCTACTTTCCTGACAACAGACAAAAAAAGGTAGCCAGCACTTACGGAATAAAGATTTTAGCGGCTCACAAAAACATCGTATATTAATGAAGTTTTAATTTTCGCCAGTGTAAGTGGCAGTAGTAACTGCCACGACCTTCTCTATATCTAAAACAAGACCCAAAATTATTTTTTTAGATATCAGTAATGTCGGGTTGTTGTTTTTTTAACATTTTTCATGCAGCTTACTAATTTGTAACTAATTGATATGTTTTGAGTGTTCTTGCGACGGTGACGTCATGTTTCTTTGGTTATCAAGGTTGAACGAGAAATGAGCCACAATGTGCTTACACTTATACGAACGACTGGAGATTTTATTCATCAAGCACGAGAAGTACAGGTATGGGCATTATTACACTTTTCAACACCGAGTTGTCATCACTAAAACACTCAGTTCACTTGTCCGCCAGACTGGTGCGCTTGCGGTTTTGAGAATTATCTGTGCCAATCTCGTCCCCAGAGCCCACGTGTCTTTCGGTAAGCACCAAGACACGGGGCTCTGGAATAATCAATTT
This sequence comes from Astreopora myriophthalma, assembly GCA_014634185.1. Classification (NCBI taxonomy): domain Eukaryota; kingdom Metazoa; phylum Cnidaria; class Anthozoa; order Scleractinia; family Acroporidae; genus Astreopora; species Astreopora myriophthalma. Next base: position 690,696 of record BLFK01000192.1, read on the forward strand.
CCAGGACTAAGTTGATTGGCTACTCGATTTATCAAACTGCTCATGCGTAAATGACTGGAAGTAAAATTGCTTATAAACGAAATCAGAGCAGCTGAGCGCGAATTTTAAACGAACGTGGCACAGAAAATTCCAACTAAACTTGTAAACACGAAGATTTGTCGCTGCTGTTGTAAATCGTTGAGTTCTAATGATCGCCTCATTTCACTTCTCAGGAAATCGAGGATGAAACCCAAACTTTGGTATATGAGTGACTTGCCAAAACGCGTCGGTAAAACCGCTAAAGATCTCTTTTCATCATCACAACCGCTTTCAAAGTTTGATATTGCTGTTCTTTCAAAGCCTAATTGGACTTTCCTAGCTTTTTCCCTTAGCTTTTTTTTTTAACACAAACACTCATGCACGCACGCACCAGACACACACATACTGGCGCCGCTCATGAATATATTTACAACAACATGAAACTGAGCAGTCTAAAAAATGAGGTAATTTAAATTTGATTGGAATAGTAATGGAAAGTTTGACATGATTATAGCAGAATAGCAGACACACAGCCATAGCTAATATTTGCTTATAAGGTCATTCATCATCTTCCTCTTAGATGCTGAGATATTAAGTAATGGTCCGCGCAAGAACTAGGCAGACCAAGCGCAAAATCGATTAAGAGGTGTTAAGTATTAATTGTTAATTTTAATTAAATCGAGGAATCTGATTGGTCGATATAAAAAAATCGCAAAAAAAACAAGGAAAACTCCGACATAAACAACATTTTTTCACTTAGTTTTCCCCATGCCCCGGCCATTTCCCTCACGGCCAAATTTCAGCATTGTTCTATGCGCCAAGCTATGCGTGAAGCCTAACTGCCTCTATTTCACTAGGCTATTGTTCTTTTGCCTAGTTCTTGAGCGGACCATTACTTTAAAACATTTGACATTGAGCTTATACACCACTCAATTTCTTTTTTCAGATGCAATTGATCTCAACCTCAAATGAAAGTAACCTGAAAAGGGATAAAGGAAGAAGTAGATTATTTTCCGTGAAGAAGTTCGTAGGCAGTGTAAGCACACTTCTGCAACTAGTAAGAGACCTTGCTTCGAACGTGTGCATAGCGTGTAAAGATATGGACGTCGAATACCTTGTTTCACTTCCTGAAGAAATATCAGCATCAGCTTTGAATATTGTACGGCAAAAACGTGCATTTATTGAGACAGAATATTCACCTTCCGTGCGAAGTAACCGTAACATTTTAGTCGAAATGGAATATTTAGAAAAGAAATGCAATGACATTGACGTTGTCGCCGGAGATTTGAGAAAGACTTTACAGAGATTCCTGTTCCTTAGTCCTCCGAAGTCTTTGCAGAAAAAACACTCGTGTAAAGTGTTTAGAACTGGTGACAACTACTCGCACGATAGGGACAGGTCGCCGCTGATTGCACAGTCAATAGAACTCAAAACTCCTCTGTCGGCACGAGGTAGAGAACTTGAGACGAGAAGTGCCCGCAGACTTTGGAGTAAAGAGTCACCTTTGTAAGAAAACAAACATAATCTATTTTCTCAACTGAAACCTACAGTTCTTCTAGTAACAACGTGTGCAACGACGTTGCTATTTTGAGCTGCTGGTCTTCTTTTAAGATAAATAATTAAGCTTGCTAATCGACTGATACATCGAAAAATGAAAGCTTCAAAACTATTTTTGCGCAACTGCGTTGCATGTTGTCAGAAAACATGGAGTGCAAACACCACTGGACTCCGTTTATAGTACCCCCAAAATTATACACACACAATACCGTCACTCCTAAGAGTGTCTCCCGCCACCTCCCCCTCCCTCACCTCAAATAAAGGATAAGAAAATTCCAGAAAAATCCAGATGTTATAGTTTGTCGTGAGTACAAATCCTTGAAAGCTTTAATGGTAGTGACACCTTCAATTGAAGTTCGCCGTGGATTGGTCCTTATGGACAGTGGTGTGAAATTTAGGATGCATGCAAATAAACCAATGCGTTAACACCATTGACATACTAACTATACCGCCTGACATATTCAGAAAGCGACCGAAGAGTTAGCGAATTTTTCTCTTAAATTGTGATTTTAATAAATGGAACACAGCCTGATTGTTTTTTTCTGTGTTTGTTGCAAGGGATCAACGCTTTCCCTTTCCTCCTCTTATGCTGATCTGTATAACAATGGGAAATCATCTCGACACTGGCCTTCTATTGTGTTTTTTTGCCGTTTTCCATTATTTAGAAACAGGTTTTACTAATTGCTTGGGCTCAAGCCCTGGGGCCCGAGATGGATTTAGCAAGTTTTCGCAGTTTTCTTTCCTGTGCAGAGAAATGCAAGAAAATAAAAAATGATTTCCTGAAATTGGACGTCGATCCGTAACTACGTAACTGCAGATGTCAGTTTAAACGGTTTAAAAAAGTAGAGCTCAGTCGTGTTGTAAACTAGGTTATTCGAAACCATCCTTCTTAGAACTATATTTGGAAAATCAGAAGTACAGCTCAGAAACGTTATTTCTTCCCTACCTCGTTTGTAGGTTCTTTCCAGGGTGGCAATTAAAAATGGCGGACATTGAAGTCCCGACATAGCGTTAATTGCAGGAACTGCTCCGAGCCTTTTTATAGTGGACCGCTGACCGTTAGCCATACATCCGCCTACATTCTAAAAGGCTCGGAGCAGTTGCTGCAATTAACGGCTAGAGAAGTCCCGGAATGAGGTTGGCTTCCTTTTTTTTATTGGGCCGAGTTGCTCGAAGCAGGGTTAGGGTTAGCCATATTGGTTATTGAAACGAACGAAATTATTTGCTTATTTTAACACACCAACATGGCCGCCGTTTCAATGTTTTAGAACACCAATATAGCTACCTTAAGATAAGTCAGTCAGTCAGTCAGTCAGTCAGTCTATCTGTCTGTCTGTCTGTCTGTCTGTGTCTGTCTGTCTGTCTGTCTGTCTGTTTTTTACATCATCCACCAAAACCACCTTCGCAGAGGGAAACTGATGTTCAATCTCCAAAAACGAATTATAATTTGCTCAGACTCGATCTTACCACTCTATCAACCTCGTTTGTTTGGGTTTATCGGTTTGGTTCATTGTCAGAAATTTGCAGTTATAGATATATACCGAGTGAAGTGACAGGATTAACGTATTCAGTGTTAGGCTAATCGCGCAAAAAGATTTGTTTAAATACTTAACATGCACACATGTTAAGTACAACATTCTATCACTTCGCTCCGTATATATTAGTCAGGTTCAAATTGTATTTGCCGCTTGAAAATGATGCCATAGCGATTTCTTTCGCTAGTTTTCCCCTTAAATATGTCGATCTCAAGATAAAAAACCCGTGTAAAATATTTAGGCATCATCGGTCAGTATTGTTCTTCACCAAAGGCTCGTTATTACGTGAAAAACTAAATAGATCACCAAAGTCCCACTTTTACTTTGCACGAAAACAACAAAATCGCGCCAGAATTTCCTTGAATGAAGAAACTGCTTGTCATTCCCTGCTGCCGGAGGTTTACAACAGAATAAACTCAGCTAAAGGAAAACGAAACGAAGCGAAGCGTGGACGTTCTACTTCCACATCTCCACTGCGATTTCACATGGTGCTGTTATCTCCTACGATGAAACCCGAACTGCCGGCAACCTTTTTCAACAGATGCTTATGGCAATATAACGTGTAGTAAAAGTAATTTGTTCAGACAATCAATCAAGTCCAAGGGAGTCCCAGAAGGCACAAAACTCTTTCTTACTTTTGACACCGGATCATTAGCTGTTGTTCTCTTTGAATAACTTGTTAGTACTTTTGTCTAGGCTTTGTCCAACCTGACACGGTTATGTAATTGTATACTCTCATTTTGTTGTTGTCGTGTGTTCCCGCGGAACCCAAACAACCAAACAAACACAACAAGAGGAAATATGCCTGAAAAAATAATTTGTGAAGGCTGAAGCGACAACGCTTAAAAGTTTAACGGGAAATTGCGCTGTTTCTTTAGCTATTTTACCTTATTTAGCAAATGCGCAAGCGTAGACTCTGTGAACTCCAAGGCGTACCCCAAAACTACGTACCATATGGAAGGCAAACTCATTACACTGGTAAATATATAATCGATCGAAATTATAGTATAGGTTGAATGGACCTGAGCTGCGAGTACGAAAGGGATCTGTCACATATGGTCTAGGGGCCGACATTTCTCTCCCTCACTGCCTATCGGGGATAGGTATCTGAAAGTGGCATGTATAAGCGATCCGCGGGCCGAAATCTCGGGGAGACTCGTCATGGTACACCGCTCAGGCTTAAATGTCCAGAGGTACCGCTACCGGTTCGAAGTTTTTTTTTTTATTATTTTATTATTTTTTTAAATTAGGTATTTAGTGTAAGCATGTGCAGTTGCCCTTGTGCTTGTACGTACCTAATGTACGTACCACTTGGGAGACACATTGGCTACATTGAAATACTTGAAAGAGCTTGAAAAACACCGTGACAGCCGAGAAAGACCGTCAGTTGCGTCAATAAAGGAAATTCTTGCACGATGTTGTTGTTTTCCGGTGCACTGAACCAAAGCAAAAATGCGACCTTGGACAAGTGTCGATTTTTTGGCGATTAACGAGCGCCTTGTGAAGAACAATATTGACTGATGATGTGAAGTATATATGAAATAATTCATATATGAACTGCGGTTGTAGATGAAAGTGAAGAATGATCATCGCAGTTAATATTGACTGATGATGCCTAAATATTATACTTCTAAATAGATACATTTATCATGATTTAAGGATACTGAAATTAGCAAAATAAGTGGATCACCGGAAAACATTGTTGTGGTTGCTTGAAGTCTTACGGTCTCCACTGACCCTAAGCACACGAATCCATCAGACTGCGCGCTAAAAATCAGTGCTTAATAATAAAAATTGGTTCCTAATAATAAAAGCCGGAGCCTAATAATGAAATAAATTGTGAGTAATGATAAAATTAATTAATGGCCTATAATAAACAGAGATGCTCAATAATAAAAACGAAAACATAAGGAAAAAAAAAAGGCATAATAATAAAATTACTGCCAAACGAGAAAGATAATTGGCTAATGACGACAAACAGTGCATAATAATAACAAGGAAATAGTTTTGGAGAGAATGGCCCCCGCCCACCATAATAAGGATTGTGTAACCACCTGATACGAAAACCGAAAAAATCCACTGAGGGGGAAAATGG
>BLFK01000192.1:700900-722663 GCA_014634185.1 Astreopora myriophthalma
GGTAAAAAGAATAGAGTGGAGCTGTTTGTGCTTTAATCCTTTCCTAATTTTTAACAGTTTCTCATGGGCATCCACTGCAGCAGCCATTATCTTTGCCTTGCTCTTCATCCACTTAGAAACCAAGGACTGGTCGATACAGTACTTGCTTGCAATCTCTTCTTGGGTTAATCCCCCAGCTTCAACATCATGGATGACCCTGGCTTTAAACTGGACAGAGTGCTGATCCCGTCTATTTGCGCCTCTTTGTTTGCTTTTAGTTTTACCGCTTGACGGAGCTGTAATTTTGATTTAAACGCCGAGGTTAGAAAAAGAGGTTACTTTTAGAAAAAGGTACGGAGGATTTGTATGCACATGGTAAAAAATTAACTTTTATCAGGTTTTTAACTATATGTTCCGCTAAGTAAAATGGACTTTAATCGTACAATACCTTCTTTAGAACAAGTACTTTCATCAGAAACAATTGATAGGAGTTTATCCAACGTATCTCGAACAGCAATTTTGATTTCACTTTCAGTTTCACCAACAGGATCCTTCTTTGGTTGAACTCCTTTCCCGGTTGCCATTGTCATTCCGTTAACACCATGCACACATTTCTCATGCACAGACAACCCTTGCTGCTTCACAAAGAGTTTACTGGAGTGACTACACTTAACTGTCTTTGACACAGTTGAAACAAAATCGGGTACTTTCGTTTCCATCACGGCATTTCACATCTTGACCAAACCGTCTGCAACGAACAGCGATGGAGCACGTGCACAATGTTACGCGATACAGAACTAGACACCAAACACTTGTAATTGATGCCCCAATACATCCTTAAACGGAAATGACATAAGCTATAATTAAGAATATTACAAGAATATTTTCAGCCTAAAATCGGCAGAAAAATAGGAATATTCAGCCTGGGCCGGAAAAACAATATTCTTATAAAAAGAAAGAGTGTACACCAAAAACCTGTGTCACAGAGGTTTTGCCAAATTACGGAAAATTGGCATGAAGAAATACGAATGCGCTGTTGTCGTTGGATGACTGAGCTGCGTGGGGATTTACATACATTTACTGAAAGGCGCTAGAACAGCAGTGTTTACGATTGAAATAAAAAACGAGCTGTCAGAAGTATAAGTGCATGCAGTTGCAAGGAAAAGGACGCAATTCGAACCTTACGACGTGTTTGCGCTGGCGCCAATGCTAATGTTTTCCTATGAGCATTTTCTCGCGCACTCCGCTTCACACTCATTGTAGCAGAAATACTGCTGTTAGTAATGAAAAACAAGGTTTCAGGACTGTTTTCAAGTTTGAATTTATCACCTCAGTAAAGGTTTCCATGGGTATGCCAATGTTCGCTGAGGTTGTTTGCTAGTCAAGGATGCTATTGACTTTTCAATTTTCTTTCGCAAAGACTTTCTTAGGAAATTGTTTGAACCGTATCGACGTGTACGCGACATTGGCACGGTTAGCCCTCACAAGTTTGACAAGAGACGGATCACTTCAAAATTCAAATGACCAATAAAAATACTTCTTAGCCAATTGCTTTTTTTTTTCTCTCTCTCTCTCTCATTTTTTTTTTACTTTTTTCTTCTTCAGAAAAGAGATTTAACGTTTAGTTTAGATCAGTATTGAACTTACATTTTTATTATTAAGAATTGAGGGTAATAAGACTCTTTTGGACATTAAAATGTTAATATACAATCTTTGCTTCCCGCAGAAAATGCAGCGTTACATATTTATTAAATATCTAGCTAGTTATGCATATGCACAGAACTCAGCAACTTTGAACCAATTGACTTAATGCTGAACAAGTTTTATATTATTTTTTGAACTTGAAATGAAACTGAACTGAATTTGCATTTGTTTGAAATTTCCCGAAGGTAAACTTTGGCACACAGTAATTGGTAGGAAATGTATGCAGTTACGTGATGATATTACTCAGCGCATAAATAGGCAGCTGCGAGACTCTCCTGACAATTTTCAAGCATTTGCTGAAAAAATACGTGCGTCGGGATGGTAGAGATTATATAAGATCAGTTCCAATCTAGCGGACAAACAGAAACAAAAGGACATAATGGGAATTGTTTCCAAAGTGATTTTTAGTCTTATATCCTCGTTTCGATATTGTATATTGAAAACAGGTGCCGGTAATTGATATGAATTGTTGTTAAGACTGAATTGAAACAGAGCTGCTCGTCAACAAGCCAAAACTCCTTCGTCGTGAGCTCCAGTCCGTTTACATTCCTCTCAGAAGCTTTCTTCATTTTTTTCTACCCGTTTTGGTTCCACACTTTATAGGACCCTTGGAGAGGCCGCAATCTACCGAAAAGGTAAAATTTTGAAAGAGTTAAATCTATGCTATAAGCATAAAAAGTTCCTCTTCTTAATCTGAATTTTTTAAAATTATTCGAAAACAGAAATCATACGACAGACAAAATGTTCCACTATATACAACAAAGGCTAAGACATGTCTCCAGATCAAATTTAGGCATTACGTAATCAGTGAGGCAGAAGAAAGGAGGAGAAGGAGGTAAAGGTAATTTGTTGGTGTTGTCACTCAAGAAGAGCATTTTCCCACTTGTGTTTCACTCGTTGCGTGCCACTCCTAAAAAACAATACAGCTCACCAAACTAAACAAGCATGAAGGAATGGGCATGCATAACCGTCATGCTATACTATTTTAGAGGTATACGTCGGTACCAGAAACTTGGCTGATGCGACCAAAATCAGCGCGATTTCACGACTGGCAATTTCTGCCCACAAGGAGTTGTCAAGGCAAGGTGATATGATATTAGATGTGGTATCGCACACGACTGGACCGAGAGGCCATGTCAATGAATTAATTTTCGGTATTTCAAGGTGAGGGCCAAAACACAAAGAGATTGAAAATTTGGTTGTATCCCTGAGTCACTCAGAGCTGTTTAGCATTTATAACTGCAGTGCTTGAGCAAGTTTCATTGCTTATAATCAGTGTCTTTATTCTATTTATCTCCCGGTGAGATGTTGTTTTGACATCACTGAAACTCGTCTAACATTGACTGATTCCATGTATTGTCAGCCACAGAAAACTATCATAATCGTCACATCCGGCTAAATTCACATAAAAACCGCAAAACTCCCTATTCTCGATTTTGGGTCTATGTGAGTTGCAACTCCTTCGTATACATTACTAAACATCTTCTTTATATTCAGGAAAAATAATTTATTGTAGTTGATCCAATATGTGAATGCGCGTATGCATTACGGACCTATCAAATAGAAGCTGTGCATATATCTCTACGTATATTTTGACGTCGACGTTAATAAAATTCAAACCCACCCACATAACAGTATACGAAATATCTTTCTACAGAAGCTTAGTTTCAATGAAAGAAAAAGACAAATAAAGGGTAAAGTACACTCGGCGAAAGATTTCTGTCGTAAGTATACCTATATCGCCTAACACTTTCAAAATACAAATTAGAATAAGCACGAAATATGAGTCGCTAATTTTGCGCCATTAATTAAAAGCTCAAGTCAATTTCGCTTACATATGAAGGCACCAAATACATCTTTCTGCTGGTATTGATACGAAAATAGTTCAGTTTGAAAGCAAGGCGAACTTAACAACTACGTATGTATACTTTAATACTCCTCTTTGAGAAAATCAGAGTAAATCAACTCACGAAAGCGTGAATTGCTAGTTGCAATTCATTTCTTACGGTATTTTGTTCCCTGAGAATGTTCCCACTGCTACGGCTGATTCAGAGTTTTGTTAGAGCGCGAAAGGTTTATGGACGTTTTGTTAGAGCACGAAAGATTTATCACCAATAACGCGTGTTGATTAGCGGATTACTAGTAAATGAGAGCTAGGTTTCTAGTGTCAATTGGTCGTAATTTGCCAACTATGGAGAGGGCAAAATGACACTGCGCTAAAATTGTGAAGTAAGATAACTATATTTTAAAAGTTCAAGGAAGTTTTCAGGAATATCTACGTGACCCTACCTGCCGGACTAGAGGTGAACGTGACGGAAAGCTGAAAATGCGTGCATCAATGTATTGATTGAAGTAAGACTTTATGTACCTTTAGAGATGTTAATAATGATAAAATAAACAGACGTCAATGGAAATCTCCGTCACTTAAAGCAGGAAACGTTATGGATCTTACAACCTTTCCATGTGATAAAACCCAACACTGTCAATAGACGGAGCGATATCCTTGACATAGCTAGAACCACACTGCAGTTTAGTCAATGTTACGATCTTACCAGCCAGAATTGCATATTGCAAGTGAGAGCATAGCATTTGGTCAACACTTTGCCGAAGATTTTATGAGTTCAGGCCCAGTAACGACCTTAAGCCCTGGCCAAACGGAGTCGCAAGTAGACGCAAGTAGACGCAAGTTCACAACTTGCGTCTACTTGCGACTCCGTTTGGCCAGGCCTTGCGTGCACTTGCGTTGACTTGCGATGACTTGCGCTCACTTTGGTCGAGATCAAATTTTCCCGCAAGTCGACGCAAGTTTTTCACCGTTTGGCCACCCAACCCAAGTCAACGCAAGTTGGTTGACGTCAATTCGTTGTTTTTTTTTCGTTGTTGTTGTTTTTTTTTTTGTTGTGTTTTTTTTTTTTTGCGACTTGCGTGTACTTGCGAGGGAACTTGCGAGTCCGTTTGGCCACCCAACGCAAGTCTCTACGCAAGTTCAACTTGTGGCTACCTGCGACTACTTGCGAGTCCGTTTGACCAGGGCTTACTGTTTTTGTCTCCTACGTAAAGAATTGGTGACCTCACAGACGACAGTTGACTATGGATACCCCATCCTTTTCGACGAGCTCGACGTTAGATTATACCATGTCTCATTGGAACACTTCTGCCGACGACAGGAGTCTTGAAATGCCTCTTGTGGTCATATTATGCACCGTGCTTAGTGTGGCCAGTTTAGTGGGTACTCTTGGAAATTTTATCGTGCTCTTATCAATAATCAAGTTTGACAACCTGAGAGACATTCCGGACTTGTTTATTTTCAGCCTCTCCTTATCGGACCTGTTTGTTACAGCATTATACCAGCCTTTAAAAGCTTACCGGCTGGCACATTTGGAACGGGTCTCCATACAAATGAATGTGTTGAAATCGTCAAGTCGTTTTCTTGGACATGTCTCGTTGATTGCCTCCATTTCGAACATGTTTGGAGTGACTATGGAACGGTTGATCTCCATCAGATTTCCCTTGAAGTACAACTTTGTTGTGACAAAGAGGAGGGCAGTTCTTGCAATCCTTTGGATCTGGTTATTCTCAATTGGGTATGGAGGAATATGGTCCGAGGGGCTGGCTCCTGAATCATACTTGTCCATTTATTTCATTGTGGTACTCGTTGGAACAATATCAATTTATGTTTACATATTTTTGGTAGCAAGACGCCTGGAAAGTTCGGTGGCACAGGTACAAAACTGCTCAAGAGATGAAGAGAGGCCCAGGCGTTGCAAGGAACGGAAAGCGGCAAAAACCATTGCGATTATCCTCGGAGTGGCCATTGCCTGTTGGCTTCCATTTTTGATCGTTCCTCGTCTTCTCGGCAGCGACAAAGATCTATTCCTCAAGGTTTTCACTTTATTACAAGTTTTGTCTGTTTGTAATTCGTCCATCAACCCTTATATATACTGTGTGAGAAGTCGGCGGTATTTCTTAGTGTTCGTTAAGCTGCTTGGACGACACAACGCGCTATCTAAAAAGATAAAAGTGACTACTTTTCCCAGAGTTTCACTTCACAACCAACTGCCTACTGCTCGGGAGCCTTTCCGAGAGATTCAACTCTCCAAAGTTGAAATATACGATGTCGCCCTTTGATAACTGCCCGATAGAAACGGGAAGACACTAGAGGTTCAAGAACTAAACGACAGCGGACAGCGAACAGCCATGAGGACAGTCAAAAATTTATTTGTCTATTGACAAAAGAGAGCCACAAAGTATGGCATGAGAATATTTCAAGGTAGCAACTTCTAAACTTTATTTTGACAATTTAAGCATCTGTGTTTATAGTTTAATAATGGGAAGCAAAACAATGCGAGTTGAAATTCGGGAATTTGTTGTTGAAAGTTGAAATTCGGGAAGATTTGTCTAATCTTGGGGGCGTTTTTAATAAAACAATTATTCCACTCGCGCTTGTTGGATATTCATTATACCGTTACGGCTCTACTTGGGGCTACGGATACTTGGGCTTACAACAATGACCGAGGAAAAATAAACGCTGTTGTTTTCCTGGACTTAAAAACGCTTTCGATACGGTCAACCACGAGATCCTTTTATCTTAATTAAATAATTATGACATATAAGGCATTTCTTACAACTGGTTTAAGTCATATTTGGACAACCGCACTCAAAAGCGTTCCATACGCCTTATTCCAAAATGGCCGCCATTTTAATACTGTTTTGTTCTTATTCAAATTAGCCCTTGTTGCCTCGTCTGCCCAAAATTCAAAATAATATTTTACTTTGAAAGAGGCAAAAAGGGCTAATTTGAATAAAAACAAGAGAATATTAAAATGGCGGCCATTTTGGAATAAGGCGTATTAATGGTCACTTTCTGAAACTTGTTCACTAAGTTGCGGCGTCCCTCAAGGGACTATCTTGGGTCCATTGTTGTTTTTGCCATCTATCAATGATCTGCCAAATTGTTTAATGAACTGTGTGCCATGGATGTACGCAGATGACACCAAACTAACATATGCGGGTGACAGTACAGGCGACATAGAATCAAGTCTTAACCTTGATCTAGAAAATGTTAAAAATTGGTTGATAGCAAACAAACTTACCCTAAACATGACAAAAACCGAACTTTTGCTGATTGGATCAAGGCAGAGGTTGTATAAACTCTTACAAATCCCCCAATTCTCGAGATTAATAGAGCTCCTATCACTCAGGTTTCTACTGCTAAATCACTGGGAGTGCTTATTGATAATAATCTTAACTGGAGTAGCCATGTCGATAAACTGACAAAGAAACTTGCATCTGTAATTGGAGCCCTCAAACGTGTAAGGCATCTTGTTCCTCAGACGACATTGCGTTCTACTTATCACGCTTTACTTCAACCGCACTTTGACTATTGCAATGTCGTCTGGGGAAACTGTGGTATCACGTTACATAATAAACTACAAAAACTGCAAAATAGAGCAGCCCGAGTTTTGACCTCTAATTTTGAGAATTTTGCAAACTAGAGCAGCCCGAGTTTTGACCTCTAATTTTGAAAAAATCTAGCTAAACAGCAACAAATTGCGCTGGCCACAATGGTCTGTCGTCAGGGGCTTGCACCGGAATATCTATGTTGTAAATTTACAAACCGCGAATCTGTTTGCAGCTTAAGAGACTCTGAAAGAAAGCTTAATGTTCCGATTCCGCGGACAAATTATTATAGAAACAGCTTCAGCTATAGTGGTGCTACTGTCTGGAACAGCTTACCCCTCAGAGTAAGACAAGCAGAGTCTCTTGGGCTTTTCAAAAATCTGATTAAAGACGTATTATAGTGAGCACGGCATTCATGGAAAGCAGCTTTAGAATAAATATATTTTAATTATACTGTATATTGTAATCATTTTAAAATTTTACTATTTGTAATTAGATTTTAGTATTGTATGTAGTCTTAGGTGATGATTTTACCGTGCATAAATAATAAAATATCAGATCATATCATAGGGTGGGCGGGGAATGTCGGCGTCATTCGATGATGCGCAGTAACTCACAAAGGAGTCAGCGAAGAGCCACCATTCATTTTAACTGTAAAACTATTTATTTAACTTCTCGACCACATAATGCACTACTATTAACATTTGCTTTCAGGAAAAGAGCCCTTTATTCTCAGCAATCCACGAGTGAAAGGCTTGCTCCGCAATAAAGGTTTCCCTTGCCCGCAACGACCTGATCTTCAATATATTTGACATGTAGTGTCGAGCCGAGATTGATCAACAGTGAGTGTTCTCGTTGAACTACAAAACACAAATCAGAAACGTTCAGAGTGTTTTTCGTGAAACCCGCTACTGGCAAAATGTGCAAAACTGACTTACTGTTGCTTTAACAGCCCGCCTCACTTCTCTGATCCGCCAACAATAAACCAGTGGATTTATTGAAGAATTTAAGTAAATAAGAGTTACCGTGATGCTCTCGCTTAGCACAGAAAAAGAACTATCCTGACACTTGATTCTCACAGCGGCAAATATGGCGTGTGGAAGATAACATGCTATCATACAGATGGAAACCCACAGCGAGTTCGATACTGTTCTTCTATACTTCAACTCTCGCGCTCGACTGAGTACGCTCAACTGTTCAGGTGTAGTCTCTTGCCGAATCTGAGTTTGCCTACGACGAAGAGTTAAATAGATTTTCGTGTAGCAAATAGTCGAGACTACAAGAAATGATGGAACATTCAAGGATATGATAGTCGTAAACACTTGAACGTTCAAAAAGTGCAGCGAGTTAAGTGAAGAAAATACTAACCAAATAAGGAAAATTATTGCTCGAACTCGTGGGAGTGTTATAATATGTCTATATCTAAGCCCCAACACCAGAGCGAGTAGTCGGTCCACGCTTATGGCGGTTAGTGTACACAGAGAAATTCCACACAGGACTGACGTCAGTATAAACAAGAGAAATACGACGATTTCACAAGCATTTGACCCGTTTTCTCTCACCACGAGGAGAATATAAACGATATGTAATGGTTCAATAATAAGCCCAATACAGAGATCGGTTGATGCAAGGCAACGGAATAAGAATTTAGATGGAGGGTGAAGCACAAAAACGTTCGGAAGAGCAATTAAAATCAACGTATTTCCTAAACCTGCAGTAATGATGACAGTCACACTGATAAAAACGCCAAAATATCCAGCCCAGGAATCCCCTAGCAAAATTTCAGAGTGCCTTGAACACCTGGTTGCAAGAAAAACTTTCCACTCGCTGCTTTCCATGGTACAAATCGGTTTTGAGCGACAAACTATAAAGTTGACCCGGCAATGCGGTGTTCAGTTGTCCTTTACCTCCCACAATGAAATCTAGTACGCTCCTTTTCTGTTCAACGATGAATATTGTAGTTGATCTGGAAGAGAATCTTCCTTCCGCCTTTAATGTGCTACAGCCTTCCAGTTCTTGGAAGGATGCTTTTCCGAGTGTGACCATGAACATTCAAATGTATTTCTCATGAATCGCCAGCAATGTCCCAAGGATTTGAGCAAAAATAAATTGAATAGAAGTCTTAAATGACTGAATCAGTCCCTGATTGTAGCCCATCAACTCCTTTCAAGTTCTTGATGAAACCTGAACTGTCCATATTTAAGGTGTTGCCCAAATGAAAGACGATACCTTGATCACCGCTAGCCGTAATCTTATTCAGTTCCTACGCCTGCTTATTAATTAACAGGTGAATGCGCCTCAAGATAAAAGGAAGATAAGCTCAGTTTGACGTCTGAGTGGCGGATTCGTCTCTGTATAATGACACAAATATTGCTTTTCTGCCTTTATGGAGCATTGTAACATTGCGTATAATCAGAACGGTTTTATTTTTTTGCGAGTTGCCATTTTTTTTAAATACTGGACGAAGACTTCGAGTATTTAATCAAACGTGAAATTTCCTCCGATTAGCGAAAGAATTTACAGCCAAACCACTTTCTTAATTAATATAAAGATGTTGTACAAGTAAGGCAACTGACCCGCGTCTGAAATGATGAGCAAAGTGGTACCGGATGACTAGGCATGCATGCACTGCCTGTGGACTTATCCATTTGTTGGATGATGTGTTGATAAATATTTGGACTTTCCACTGACGGGGAAACCCATTTCCGTGAGAAAAAGAAAACAAAGCATTAATCATGATGGCATCTTCAAACAAACTGCCATTGATATACATATTTTTCTTTTGTTCAGTTACGGCAGACCCAACTGAGTGTAAATTAGGAAGAATATTGAGAAATACTACGAGTACCATAACTAAAAAGAGGATATCCACATACAACAGGGGATCGGATGGACAGGACCACCTTTTAAACAAGTGTAGCGTAATGCCTTATAATAATTAAAGAATACCGATTTAAAAGAAGATAAGGTCAACTTATTAATGATGGTGATGGTGTAATGCACCCGGCCCTCAAAAAGAGGACATGCTTCATGCTTGGCAACGGTTGAAGGGGCAACTGCAAAGGAAATCAGAGTGCCAGGGAGGAATCGAATCTACGAGCTCCTAACACAGGTCGGAAGCAATAGCAAGTCGTTTGGAAGAGTCTTCCGTCAGGTGTTGATTAGACAGGTAATATGACTACAGAACTTCGAAATACAGAGTTTCCTGGTTCAACTTCGATTTCAAGACTTTTTCCTAGATTTCCCTGACTTCACAAGATTCACAAAACTGCACCGCCGAAACTTGACGCTACCCGACACCAGTATGACGCAATTCGCTACGTAATTTTCTCTTCAACAGGTGTCGCACACGTGGAGCGTATTGGAGCAATAGGGCGTCTTCGCATGCGCAGATCAAATCCTTAAAAGATGGGAACAAGTCGTGGTACCCCTGGACATTTAAGCCTGAGCGTTGTACCTTGACGAGTCTCCCCAAGATTTCGGTCCGAAGATCGCTTATGCCAGCCCGACAATTCTTCGCTGCTTTCCTTACACGACAGCCTGTCCGCCCCCGACAAGGTAGTCAGAGAGAGAAATGTCGGCCCCTAGACCACATGTAACAGATCCCTTTCGTACTCACAGCTCAGTCCCGTTACTACTCAAGACTGAGAATTCGAGCGATATATATTTAACCATGTAGTCATTGTGCCTTCCATATGGTAAGCATTGCGCGAGACTTTAAGAGTACACGGAGTTGCAAACTTTAAGGTGCACGCCAAATTCCAGTGTTATTGGTAACAAAAGCGTAAACATAGTCCAAAACATGAATTGAAGGAATGATCCTCACACTTCCTGGACAATTTAAGCAATAGTCTCATGTATGCACTTGAAAAATTCAAGTGACTTCAACGGGATTCGAACCCACGACCTCTGCGATGCCGGTGCAGTGCTCTTACCAACTGAGCTATGAAGCCACACAGTTGAGAGCAGGTCAATCTGTCGGGCTCATGCGTGTTTTCCCGTGAAAGGAATGATGAGGTAAGAGGAATGGTTTGTAAGAGCACTGCACCGGCATCGCAGAGGTCGTGGGTTCGAATCCCGTTGAAGTCACTTGAATTTTTCAAGTGCACACATGAGACTATTGCTTAAATTGTCCATGAAGTGTGAGGATCATTCCTTCAATTCATGTCTAAAAACCGCACTTCACAGTCATTTCATTGTCCAAAACGTCACGAAATTACTGAAGTTATTATTTCACGGAGCATGATACTTTCGATGATCGCTTAGCATTAGGGAACAACTTACAACACTAGTAATCGGAGTTCATTCTCGGCCACGCAACCATAGAAATCCAGCGAGTCCTTTGCCGATTGATTTGTCGCCGTTAGAAAGCATAAACAGTACATTAAATGCTGGGGGTGCAGTTTTTCTCCAAATTTCGGTTAAATCAGACAAATTACGGAAATAGGTCAGGCCTGCCTCTATTTTCGTATAACTAAGAAAATGGTTTGAACCCAGGAGTAACATACCTCGATTGAAAACGATCATCTGGGTGACTGGAGTCCTGAGACCGACGTTTCGACAACCTGTGCGGAAGCCATCTTCAGAGTCAAGTGATCGAGTTTAGTCAGTCGAAAATTCAAAAACCCTGGTGAGCGATTCGATTGGTCAATAGATGGAGTAGTTTACTAACTTAGGATGAACTACCCTAAATCGTTGCCAACCTCTCCCCGCACCTTAAAAACGAATACTCAACCGAAAACAGTAGCTCATTATGCATGTTTATTATACAACTTACTACCTTTTTTCTACTCTATTTACATAACCAAACAATCACCGCTCACGTCTTCACAGCCAATCACATCACGGGTTTACTAACGGCTTCTCCATGTATGCCATTTCACACCCGTACTTCAAGAACTTCACTGATCGATCGGAGCCAGCCTTCTTTTTATGGATTTGGAAAATCCACTTAGGGCACCCATTGGCACAGCCGGCCGATATCCCGAGCGCAATATTTGGACATTCGGTGAATAAGACGAGGGACTGGATCCCCGGTTATTTATAAATCTCTTATGGGACTACGCGTGAACGAGGTCACGTGGTGTCGACTGATCAGTTCACAACGCCGACAAAATTCTTTTAACGTTAAGAATTTTAAATGAGCTGCCCATGAGCTTACTCAGCTTACCTCTCCCTAGCAAGTCCTATCAGTCAACCTTTGGGAGTACCTCTTTCCATGTTATTTTTTTTCCTGGAGGGGAGTGGGTAGCTGTACACAGGCTCGGTTTCAAAGAACATCAGAAAATATATACGATGGTGACAAAAAGGGTAAAGAACATATTTATACACGGTTGTATTTAAAGCTCCAAGCTCAAGGGGGCACCTATGGAATCAAAATAATAATTTAATAAACATAATAGCGTTAAGAAGCCCAACTGGAAGAAGTAAAGGCAACCAGTTGTCAACCAGGTGAATTTAGGACCATTGAAGACAAAATCACCCAGTTAGTGGTCAGAGCAGGACTTGCAGCTTAAGGATCTGCATGCAAATCTGGTGCCTTAACCCTTTCAGCCCCAAGGGGTGCCCCAGTGACGAGTAAAATCGTCTGGCGTTAGACAGAGTAAAATCTGTAAGTGGCACTACTGGGAGTTAAAGGGTTAATGGAGACATAGTTTCTGATCAGACGGAGAGGTGGTTAACCCTTTCAGCCCCAAGGGGTGCCCCAGTGACGAGTAAAATCGTCTGGCGTTAGACAGAGTAAAATCTGTAAGTGGCACTACTGGGAGTTAAAGGGTTAAGCCTCAAGGCCATGCTGCCTCCTTTCAGGGACTAAACAAGAACTAATTTGAGTGTTACAGGTATAAGTTATTAACCACATGAAATAATTTTTATATTTTGACCAAAAATCAGCTAAAAGTACAAGGCAGTGGTACCCATAAGACTTCCACTAGTAATGCACATTCCATGGAAACCTCTGGCAGAACTTTACAGACTGAAAGATACATGTAAAACAATGGACTTGGGCCAAGTTGTTTGAAGCAAGGTAACCATGACAACCTATTGATTTCAATCGAACAACCTGGCACTCGTTGCAAAATATTCTTACAAGAATAAAATCTACACAGAAGATGCTTCTTTCAACGATGATGAAAACTCTGTGTTGTTTTTGTTTTCAGCACATCAGAAGCAATTGGCAAAAAAGTCAGTATCCCAAAACAATAACATTAATTTTGTATTTAATGCTCTACTCCTTCGCCACACCAACAAGAGCTGGTCTCAATGTCCTTCCATTCAGTTTGTATCCTACTTTTTCTACTACAGCAACAGTTCCTGCCTCTTTATCTGGAAATGGAAGCTGGAACAATGCTTCATGACTATAGGGATCAAATTTTTCATCAACTGGATTGATTTTCTCCAGACCATTCTTTTTGAAAACCTTTTGTAATTGTGCTTCTGTCATAAGAAGACCCTCATACAAGTTCCTTAAGGTAATGCTTTTTTCAATTTCCTCCGTTGGGACAGTTTCTGTTGCCTTTCCCAAAATATCTGCAACTTCAAGCAGGTCTTTTGAGAAGGACTGAATTCCAAACAACTTGGCTTCCTCTATTTGCTTCCTGGTGCGAGTCAGTATGTTTTCATTGTCAGCTAATGATCTTTGGTATTTGTCCTGAGAAAGAAAGGAAAACTATTAACAAAAAACATATATCAGCTCCCAAAGCTAATGTTTGGGTGTATTATCTATCTATTATGATCCAGTCTTTGGGGGCAACCTAAGAAGTACAAAATTGCTCTGACTAAAGCCCTAACACTCGAGATGTCAACTTCTTAATCTCCTTATGGTGACCAGTGTGACGTCATCAACCCAGCTGATACCAAATCTTATGGCTCCATAACATCTTTTCCAGAAAACGCTTCCTCCATAGTCACCTTGCTATTATCCATGCTCTTCAGTGGTGTACTTACAGGTCTCCATCGACAATAACTGCAGAAAACCCACCACTGTATTCTTGTGGCGGCGTCATTTTAAGAATGAAACATAATACCGGTAGATGCTATTCACATGCAAACTGAAACAGCTAGTGGCTGTGTATTCTACAGTTAAGCCCTCCATCATTTGCTTGTGGAGAGAATATTTTAAAACTTCAAATTTTTAGCATAGGTAATGTCATTACAGTGTGACTGCCATTCCATCAGTTATGTTTTGGACTCATTGTTCATGACAACAGCCCTGCCAAAATGTTTTGGAGAGGTAAACACGATAAAAGGAGTGGTAGGCAACAGGAGTCTAAATATAAATCATGCACCAGGCAGCAAGATCAGTGTCGGAAAGATGTCGGCCAGCCCCCAACATTAATTATACGTGCATATTCCAACTGACCCTCAACGAAGAAGAATGAACTTGAATAGAGTTTTTTTCAGGGGTGAATATAAGAATTTGGTGTTATATTCACCATGCTAGCTGGTTAATACAGCATTTTGGAGGTGCAGCTGCTAAGCTAAGCAAATACTTTTAGTGCCTTTTTATCATGTTTTAGCATGTTGTTTTGCACTTTCTTGATATTCACCACTGAAAATTATACTAAAACAATTATTTGCCTCAAGCTCAGTGAATACTGGTGAATATTTACCTCAACCATGTCTTGCTAAATATTCACCAATATTCACTTAGCCTTTGGCAAATATTAGGGCAAGATTTCCGTGCAGGTTCCTACTTCATTATGCATGCATATTCCTAGCAAAACTCTATTTGCACTGGTTCTTTTTGGAAGAGGGTTAGTAGGAATATGCATGTATAATTAATGTAGAGCACTGTATGGAAATCTTTCCAATATTAGTAAATAATTCATGAAGGGAGCTGTGTGGAAATCTTCCCTCAGTGTCTGCTAGAAACTTTTGACTGAACTGTGACAGCTGCCCCATATGAGGCACAAGACAAACAAAGACAATGACTGGTAAGAGTTGGTTGTGGGAATTGTGGGAGAGCCTTCGGCAAGATTTCCGTACAGGTCCCTACTTCATTATGCATGCATATTCCTAGCAAAACTCTATTCACGCTCATTCTTTTTGGAAGAGGGTTAGTAGGAATATGCATGTATAATTAATGTAGGGAACTGTACGGAAATCTTTCCGAGCCTTCTTCAACTCTTGGCGCTTGGGTCAAATGAGAGAGCTCACAAGTGCAACAGTTCAATCAAACCCGTGACACACTGGCGTACAATTACAATCTACGTAGAGAACTAAACTAAAAAAAACGGGACCAATCAAACGAAAAAATCGGCCGATTTAAGATTAAGCTAAGCCTACTAATACAGCTGCCTTACCGCCACCCTGAAGGGAGGAAAGCGAGCGCTTCCCGTACCACGGGATGGCGGTGAGCAACGACGAAGGGTATTCGCGTAGTGTTACAAGCTTACATAAAACATGACCAACTCATTCATACCCGAAGATCTTTTAATAAAGCGTCCTTTTCCTTAAGGAGACGATCATGTTCGTTTTCTTTTGTATCCTTAGTCGTATCCTCTGCTTTTTGCTCTGGATCGGAAGACTTCTGTTCGGGGTTGGTCTCCTGTTTGGCGGAATTGGCATCAGGGCTGGATTGAGCCGAGTAAAATCGGAAATTTATACCCGTCAATCGCGAACACTGAAGTGGATTCAGTTGTTTGCAATACTCTGGGTGTAAAGCCACACTTCTAGCTGCTGTTAAGACAGATCTCAGCATTTCTTAAGATGAATGTAACTATTGAAATAGCGGTGAATTCACAGGTTTATGTGATCCTATGTCTTGCATCACTTCACGTGGGCTGAGTAACCACTACTGTAACTCGGGTTGCTAGACTTTCTGGGTACGGCTGGGGGTTTGTGAGGTCACGTGACATAGGAATCAATAGGAAATATAGGCCATTTCCGAGTTCACTTCAGCCTCGTTTTCAAAGCGAGTCTATGGCCCCGTCTACACGTATCCGTTTTCATTTGAAAACGCAACTTTTTTTCTCCGTTTTCAAAAAAATTCGCGTGAACACGCACACGCGAAAACAGCGTTTTCAAAAAGTTCCACTCTGGAGACTGTTTTTGAAAAGTTCCGTTTTCAGTGATCGTTTTCATCTGATACGTATGGACGGAAGCCGTATCCATAAAGAAAAAGTTGCGTTTTCAAATGAAAATGGATACGTGTGTATGGGGCTTAAGTCTTTCTCATGAAAATAAGTTTTTATTCATATGCAAAGTAAAATTACCATCACAAAACTCTCGCACATACACTCGCTTTGAAAAAGAGGTTGATGAGAACTCGGAATGGCCTACTGAAACGTTACGATGTTTGTACCCGGGGACGGCGGAGCCAGGGGGGTTGTGGGGGCTAAAGCGCTCCCCCACCCAATTTCGAGGAAAAAATAAAAAAATTAGCATTTCCGAGCTTCAAGATTTCAAAGTTTTCTGGGGGAGGATTCCCTAGACCCCCCTACAGGTTGGCGCCTTAGGCACTCGCTTGTAAGTCCCATCCCCCACCTATTGAAAATAGGCTCCGCCGTCCCTGGTACCTGGTCATGTGCCTTGCGAGACAAAGGCGAAAACTGTAAAAATATCCCTTTGACTACCAGCAGGAGTCATTCGTTCTTTATTCTACTTCATTTGAGATTGATCTACATTTATATTAATATATCTAGGTTTTCTATTGTTAATTGTTCCTGCCTCCCAAAAGGCATAAAAAAAATCCAGTCGATTGAAAATTTCAAAAAAACATTTAAAGACGTACGTTTTTAAATTAGCTTATGAAATGACTTTGTTTTTAATTATTTGCTTAGTTTTTATTCTGACTGAGGACATTTTAGTTTTCATTTAATGTCATTTTGCTTTTAACTTAATTATAATTGTTTTAGTATCTTTAAAGAATTTTAGATATTTTTGTTGTGCCTTAGAATATTTATAGTTTTGGAGTGGTATAAATTATCTTATCTTATCTCTTCCTGTGCTTATCAGTCATTATAACATAACATCACGTAACGTAACAAAAGCAGAGATTCCCTTTCTCTGTCTGGCAGGGTACTGGTCATGTCAAGTATCATTTCTTTTCGAATCATTGTAGTACGGCTGGAGCCCAGATGCTACTATGCGATAAAGGTTTCTATGCTGTAAGCCCAGGGTACGGCAACATATAGAAAATTAAAGAGGTGATTTTGTACAAATTGGCCCGACTTTGTCCATTCTACCACTGACTAGTTATGATAAGCCTGTTTTTTTTCCCAGGATTCTTTGCAACAGCTCAACTATTTACTGTGATGATCACTACATGGAAGAGTACCGATTCTGAGGACGCCATTTCTCTCTTCCCACCAACTGCGATAATACGAGACTCCAGAGGCAAGATTGCGATAGGCCTCCTTGGGTTTCGCTCGAGAAACCTGTCCTCCCCTACTAAGGCATGAGCTTTAGTGAATAAGAAAGACCGCCAAAACAGGCGCACAGTTCCACACGTCAGCGGATACCGCCAATCGAAAAAGAAGAACGCGGGCATCTCCGAACTGAAGAAAGTTCGAAAACTTGGAGAGCTTGGAGGAATAGCCTCGTATTTTATCATGTCTAATCCAAGTTTAACTCCGAATAAGATCAGGAAGGTTGACCCTGTTGATGGAGCACAAAATTCTCACACCGATCAGCAGGAAATTATTGAACAAATCCACGCGGTGCAGAATCACATAGATGCACTGAATGAGCAGGCTTCCGAGGAGATTTTGAAAGTTGAGCAAAAATATAACCGACTTCGAAAACCATATTTTGAACAGAGAACAGACCTCACGAGACGGATACCGAACTTCTGGATGACAGTCGTATCCTTTATTTTATTGCGAGTTTTAGTAACCATAAGGTTAATCTGGGAGATCGACCGGGCCTGTGACTTGTTGCCTGGCATTTTTCATGACCAGCCAAGAGGTAACTCATTTTTACTTGTGTTGGATAGAATTGTTTCCCATCTTCTTTTTCATTGGATATCAACTTCATTCGCACTTTCATTTTTGTCAACTCTGCAGAGTTGTTTTAGCTTAAGATCGGTTGTAGTGTGTTCCCCAGGTGAACGTTTTCAGTTTACACATGTAGTAAGCTTACATGTAACGCAACAATCGTGTAGTGTGGTAAGGTGTTAACTTAGTCATTCGTAAGCTGCAAAATCGGAAATAGTGAATGTGACTTCCCGTTGTGAACAGCCAAGAAAAACTGATAAGTGTACGATTATATTCTCCAATCTGGTGGAGTTTTACGTCTCTTTATTTAGGTTCGCGCAAGGTAATGCCATTGATATAAAGTAAATTGAAGACAAATGGAGGATTGTTGTGACGTAAATTGTAAATTGGCCATTGCAATCCAGTTAAAGGTCCTCGGAAATTCAGTTTTTGACATGTCAAGTGAGGAAAGAGTCGAAATTTTCGCAATCCTTGCTTTGCTTTGCGGAAGCCGCTTTCCAGAGACAAAACAAAATGGAGGCAGTGGGAATTGCACTTGTTTTAGTTCCCAGTCCTCCGTAGAGTTCGCGTTTTCATCAAAAGCCATGGAATATCGAACCATTCACTAAAATTTGCAAAAAGTAGAATACTTTTCTTAATGATGTGAAATGAAATTAGTCTACCTTTTATTATTTATTCTATTATCTTGCTTCTCAACAAAAAGTCAAACTATGAAAGATATTGTTGATTAGAAATAATAATATAAATAATATAAATAATAATAGAATTATTATTATTAGCATTATCTATTCATTATTCTGTCATTTATTATATTAATATTATTTATTCATGTTACAATAAGACTATCAAATGTTAAAAATGATAGGAATAACAGTAGATGAAAAATTAAGCCTGAGAAACCCTGGAACATTTGTGGTAATTTGGAGAAAAGACTTTGTGTGAAGAGAAAGCTCTGTGTCACATTCTTGAGAAAATGTTCAGGAATATGCTTGACATGTTTCCAGGGTAAAACCAATACATTCAAGGAGGTATGTTGATATGATGTTTTATTCCAATTGTTCTTCTTTTCTGTTCACCAAACATTTTATCACCAAGATTTTGGACAGAATTTGCTCTAGTGCAACCCCGGCCTTGCACATGACAGTACATGAAGATGTGATCACAAGTTTTATTCAAATGATGTGTAGATCACAAAGAATGAAACATTTTGTCATACTGAACATAGTTGCCTTAACAGAAATTGTTTGCACAGTTTATAAATCACCCTCAGCTACAGATGCTGATTGATGAAGAAGATGAAGAGGCTTTGCAGTACATGACCTTCTTAGAAGTAGAAGAATTTGAAGACATCAAATCTGGATACAGAATAAAATTTGTGAGTGACCAAACTTGTACCATGGCTAAATGAAAAGGATTTCAAGTTGCAAGTCTCTATTATGGTTGAAATTATAACAAATCAAAGTCAAACTGTAAGGCAAACCTGACCTGCTGTCCATTCCTACTACCCAGCCATAAACCTTCCATTTCATTAAGCAAACTTCATTGATATGTTCCTCATTAATCTGTATCTTTCACTACTAACTGATGTTGTGTAAACATCTTAGGGTTTCACAGAAAATCCATATTTCTCAAACGACATGCTGTTTAAGGAATTCATTGTCAATGAGCATGGTGACCAGTCATCTCGTGCCACTACTATTAAATGGAAAGCAGGAATGGTAAGACAAGTCTTCTTGTATTTTCAATATATCTTGGGAGTGCTCATTAATAATTTATAGTTTCTTAATCTTTTCACTTGTGCTTTTTTTTATGTGGACCCATTTTGACAAGATTTGGTCGTAAGAGGGAGTGTCTCACATAGTTATGGTCAAGATTTCTTAATTTCATTTTCAAGGAGTGATAAATAAATTACAAGAATTAAACTGAAAAATACGTTCAAAAGGAAGTGTGTGACAACCTTTTAGGGTTTCATCGGACTTAACCCTAGTTTAGTGCTAACGTTGTTGCGAACAACTCAGTCTAAGGAAATATCTTTGGCTGGGAGGCTTTTACAAGGTTGATTGGATTAAGGTAGGAATTATTTTTATTGATTGATCAAACCAGTGATACAGTAGGTAAAGAGTTTGAGGCTTAAGTTTCATGGGAGAAAATGGCAATTGCTCAATATTTGTTTTACAAAAGTGTGGGCAATAATTAGAGGTGGTTTGGGTAGACAGTGGATATAAGAAGTCACAGATATAGTAGTATAAATGGAATTAAGCTTGTAGATTTCAAGTGATTTGAGTCAAGCAAAAATTAGAGTAGAATGGGCATGATGGGTAGTGTTAGTAATGATGCACATTTCTTTGAATTCTCCTTGAAAATGTCAAACATTCAACAAATTTTATCTCCCACTAAGGACCTCACTCAGTGTTATAGTAAAAGGACGAAACAGAATGTACGAATGGGACAAAAGAGAGGCTATGAGGAACCACAGAGCTTTTTCTGTTGGTTCGCAGAACAGGAGGCTGGAGATGAACTGGCAGATGTAATTAAAGATGACATATGGCCAAACCCTATCCAGTACTTTTTGGTAGGTGTGACTTATAACTGTCAGTATACTGCACCAACTTATGAGCATGTTGGATTGTTGTACATATGATGCTCCTTGTAGAGGAGGTGCCATTTATCAGCTTGTACTGTGTTTGTTGGAAACTGAATGTTGAATGCCTGTCATGTTAAACAACAATTCAACATACTCTTAAGGGCTCAGCAAGTGGAATGCAGGAAGATAATGAGGAAGATGATGAAGACATTGATGAGGATGAAGATGATGACCAGGTGACATGGAAAGATTTGCAAATCTTTCCTGGCATGGTTGTTTATATGTTATAATTATTTAATATTGAAAAATAACCCAGTAATCTAAGAAATAACACCAGAAAACCCAGTATGGTGATAGTGGGTGCAAAAAAAAAAAAAAAAAAAATGTCAAATGTCAAATTGGGAACTTTTTACACTGATTTATGAGCCAACTGTTAATTAAGTTAATTAATGGCTACCAGTATTGGTGTTCCAGATAAGAGATGGGTTCCAGGGAAGCTGGACATCTGACCTGACAAATAGAATGATAGACTTGACAATATGTATGTAGACTCAATGGTATTCCTTGTGGGCACCTTTTGAATGTATCGGGAATGCTGCAGTATACTAGTTTGGGCATTGAAGAGCTAGCCAGAGCCTTGGCTAGCATCTAGTCTTGCAAGCTAGGTCAGTGATGACATTAGGTAAAATTTATCATCTATGCAACTGAATTTTGTGCATTTTTATAGGATAATGTAGTTGTTGTAGATGAGGGAGAGGATGACGATGAAGGAGATGAGGAAGGAGTAGAAGATGATGAGGATGATGACGATGAAGAGGAAGAGGAGGAAGAAGTGGTTGTTGAGGAAGGGGAAGAAGAAGATCTGGCAGAGGGAGATGAGGAAACACCAGTTGTGTATGAGCTTGAAGAAGAGGAGGAGGAGGAGGAGGATGCTGCAGATGATGATGATGATGATGATGATGATGATGTTGATGATAATGCAGAGCAAGGGGTAAGAGAATGTTGAGTATCTTGCTCTTTTGTGGATAAAACTCTTGAGAAAGTTACTATTGCTGGCATCTTTTGATGCACTCCAACCACACCATATTTTGTTGACCTCCCCCAAAGCAATGTTATTTGAACATGTGCTCCCTTGCAAAGTGCCCCCCCCCCCCCCCCC
>BLFK01000192.1:722673-732673 GCA_014634185.1 Astreopora myriophthalma
CGAAAAAAAAAATGGAAAAGGGGGACTGGGAGTACCCTGTCAGGAGCAGACGCATTTTTCGGCTCTTGTTTTACCCGCCGAGAGGGAGGGAAGCAACGACCGGAAATACATCTGCTGTTCACAGGCTAGACTGGGAGGGGTTGGTGCCTTGTTGAGGTTCTTTCCAATAGAGCTGTACTCACAGCGTTTTTACCATTATGTTTGTAAGCCATTTTCAGTTCTCGAGGGATTTTGTGTAAGATAGTAGTCCCTCTGTGCAGTTAATGTTGAGAAGAAGATGGCAAAATGGTCAAACGAAAACCAAAGGGACTTAGGTGGTCTATGCATGCGGCCCTGGCATTCAATTGAGGGTGTAGCAAATGTATTGAAGAAGCTGCAAATATGAAAAAGATTACGAGTGTTTTTGTCATAAGTGGAGTACTTAAAACCTAAAAAGATACAGAATGAGTTGAAGGAGAACGTTAGAGATAATAATTATATGTAAAAAATTGTACATGTAAATTAATGTAAATGTAATTTGTTTACCCACGGAACACCATCCCAAGGAGCTCATAACAGCTCCTTCGGTTTTTGACCAGGGATGAAAACCGTAGTACGCGGATAAACGTCTCTGACCTCTCGGAGCAGAGTAGACAAACAACTACAAACTCAACCCACATATGATGTCGAGTTTGGGAATCGAACCCGGGCTTCGTTGGTGAGAGGCGAGTGTTCCCTCACCACGACGCCATCCAGGTGATACCTCGATAATACTCATGGTACACTGTTATAAGGAAGAAGTTATGGAGAGGTTGAGGAAATTGTTTGGGTTAACGATCTGTTTTTGTATGGATAAGGAGGAAGTCCTTCTTGAGGGCGAGGAAGAGGAGGAAGATGAGGACGACGAAGGACTTGAGCGAGAGGATGAAGAGGAAGGAGATGAAGCCGAGGAGGGAGAGCCAGATGTAGATCAGACACCAGCTGAATAGCTAGATACTATTTTAATATTAGTGTATTTAATATATCTTGAAGCAAGATTAACTCACGGACAGCTTCGAGCATTTTTGATTTCGACCAAAACCGGGACTTTGACTTTTGGTTTGTTTTCGATGAAACATACCGCAAGTCGATATTGTATAAAAATCCTATTTTTATATGTGCGTGATCCTCCACCGAAGTTTGTGACTTGCCTTGCATGACACTATTACCGTTAGGCAAATAGTTTTGTTCAACATTCCTTTTATGCAGATGTTCGTTGATCTGTAAGCAACCACTTGGCCTTACGTCAGTTAAAACGTTTAATTAGTGTTCTGTACATCCTAAATTCCATTCGCAAATTAAGGCTGTAGATAGAAGATACCGTAGGTGATGATTAAGTATCCAAGGGATGGTCATATAATAATATTTAGCCCTGAGTGTTTGATTTTGAGAATTTACGTCCACAACACTCGAAGAATTCAGGAATTCTCTCAGGTGAAGTGCTTTGTTATTTCGTAAACGCACTGGTGTCATTTTAGCATTGGTGAATTGGTGTCCAGTGATTGGCTGGAGTCAGCTTCAAAACATGGGTACCTCATTCCCATACTCTCTCTTTCCCTCCCTTGTCGTCGAGAGAGAGACTCGGTCCAGGGGGCGGGAAGAGGAGAGACCCTGGGAACGAGATTGGTCGTTTATGTAACAGGAACTGAATGCTATTTACGCTCTGGCTCCTGTTGTTGAAAGGTTTGATAACTTTGTCCAGCGGATAAGTCAGTAGTACAATCTTTCGCTTACAGTCAAACCAAGCGTATCCCCCAAGATTCTATTAATAACTCGAATATTTGAAATTTGAATGCACAAATAGTTTTGTAACATAACCGTTGTGAGAAAATGCAGGATTGCGTTACAAGCAACCGTTGGCAACTTGAGCGGTTATAATAAATTAAATATCGCGCCAATTTGGAACACTGAATTAAATTTCTGTTATGAATGCTGAGTTTCAGTTTTATTTACAGTATTGAGCGTCCAATCAGCGCTATTTTACTTTCTATAGCTGCTCAACTTGTCCACAACCACTTGTAACCTAACACCGCCTTGCTCACAACGGTCATTTTCCGAAATTAATGGCTTCAATTTCGTTATTAAGATCTTGGGGGGTACGAGTGACCTGGTTTGACTGTAAGCAGACTGTATCTTCATGGCTACACGCGAATCTGTCCACATACTGAAGATTTTGAATAGTGATTTATACAAGTTATCCAGGCTCTGAACAACTGGGGTCAATGAGTTTTCATTTACATTGCCCAATGTCAACTGATGTAAAAAATCGAATCAGCCAATCAAATCAAAGCAAAATGTGTAGCCGGCAAACGCACGCAAGCAACTCATCTGATTGGTTGGAAAGGTTTTTTCGGCCAACCATCAAGCGCAGCAAAACCAAGTGAAAACAACCACTATGAGAATCAGTCTTATTTGGAACTCAACGTTTTCATGGATTTCAACCTTGATAACTGAATTTTACTCGTGTGTTGAGTGAGACATTGAAATGATAATGCA
The DNA here is from genome assembly GCA_014634185.1 of Astreopora myriophthalma. Classification (NCBI taxonomy): domain Eukaryota; kingdom Metazoa; phylum Cnidaria; class Anthozoa; order Scleractinia; family Acroporidae; genus Astreopora; species Astreopora myriophthalma. The sequence continues at coordinate 725,188 of BLFK01000192.1, forward strand.
GGAATGTCAATCCACGGAGTGAATCACTTTGTACAGTTTGATAAACAGCACCCGGCACAAAAACCAGCGGATTTTTTCATTCACACTCTTAACTAAGATGGTAAAGTAGAGGCATGTGAAACGATGACATCAGAAACGATTTTTCTATCGGCGTTTTGAGGTCATTTATCTTCTTTACAAGAATTCAGAAGGGGCCATGCCACGCTGCGTTTCTTTAAAAAAGCTAAAAGATTGCAAGAGTTGATCCCCCCAAAAATGATATAGTTCTGTTAGGAGAGGATGGAGCTTTTTCCTGTCTGCTGTTGAGGATTGCGGGAATATCAGGAAAGAGGCTGTCTTGAAAAGCTGCCAAAAATCTCAGTCTCGCCCCTTAAATGTGATTTTCTGCTTGGGTTTCAGAGGATTTTGACCAACATCAAACTGACCGTCGTGACAGTGCCCATCGGTCATTGTATGCCACCAACTCAGTGAATAAAAACGTACTAATTACAGGCGGCATCTCTGTCAGAGTAAGAACACAAAGTATTTCTCACGCGAAAATTTGAAGGAAGGAGGATTGATTTTCTCTGTTGAAGGGATTCCACAATCGCGGTCGATCTTCGTTGAACGATGGGGATATGTTTTACGCGTTCGTTGCATTTCAAGTTACCATGAAAATCTACTGTCGCTAAATGCTCTTTATTCGAAGGTACTTCACAAATAAAACTCTACGTGCCTGTTTACTTCCCTTGGAAACATACATGGCACTTTCAAAGAAACGAGATTATCGCTATGGGCCCTTCTGTTGAGCCCACTGATGGTTGGTATTGACCATAAAACATTGCAGAATTGTTCTTGATTTTTATATACAATTGTATTAAATTGCTAAATAAAATGATAATTACAAATGACTTTTTTCAATTAAATAGTATTGCCAGTTCTCATTTGCCCTTAGTCAAAATTCTAAAATCCCACAATTCGAACACATTAAACACAATGTGCTTTGCACTGGTCATTACAATAATTTTTAACTCTGACTAATATACCAGTTTCACTTTATCTTTCCAGTTATTAATTTTAAGACTAATTGAAATGTAGATAAAGCTAGAGTTCGCGAGAACTACGAATGTCAGGAATGTTGTACCATCTCCAATCATCAACTCCACAATATTTACCGCTGACCCTGTTTTAAGCTTCCTTTCCTTGACCTGAGGGGAGAACAAATTGGAAACATTCAAGATACTGATCATAGTCATGCTAGTTGCTTGGCAACGGACGAAGGGACAACTGAAAAGGAAATCAGAATTCCAGGCTGGAATCGAACCTGCGACCTCAGTAAAACGCCGGTCGGATGCTGTAGCCACTGAGCTAAAAGAACTGATGAGCTAGCTCATTTACCATATGGTCTATGGGCACGACAATGTAATGCGATTCAGCGTAACAGCGCAACTTATCAATGACGGCGATGATGCAATGCACCTTTGAAAAAGCCCTTCAGAGAAATGAGTCCGGTCCATGCTTCGAGAGGACGCAGCGATTCGGTGCGAAAGAAGGAAAGAAGAACTGACCAAAACATGCCCTGATGTGAAATTAACTTCAGAACGTCCAAATTGCTCGATTTGCACAATAACTGAAAGGTTACGAGAAAGAGAAACAAAAATCACCGTTGGCTCACAGTTCTCCACAAAGACGTTTAATTTACCGGGAGTATGAGACCGCCGAAGCCTAATTGTTCATATAAATCTCTTCGTACTTCGCCCGGCGGTTTTTCTCGTAAATGAGCCTTCAATTTGCCATAAAGCTAGCAAAACTAGCAGTCATCAGACCCAGGACCCAGCGATTGAGAGGAAAGGGTTAAGCTATTCAGACATTGTTTGAAAACAGGAAAGAAAAGAAGTTGTGATGTCACATCGAGAACAGACCCATGCTTCTCACTAGCTCAACCATGGGACAAATGACTGACAGTTGCTGACGTTTCGTAACTTGTGCGGCTCATTAATCCCGAGGAGAAAAGGCAAAATCAGTAGGTTACGGTGTTTTGCGAAAAAAATAAAAAAATAAGACCAGGTGGACCATAATAACCATTTGAGCACAAAAGAAGAAATAAAGACTAGAGCTTTGATTTGTGTAAGGCGTCTAAGTCAATACCTCATGCTTCCTACCAACAGAGGGTCAAGTGCATAAAGCCAATCATACGTATCCTCTTCCTTCTCTGTTATTGTTCGCACAAGGAATCTGCATTGTCTGGTGCGGATTGAGAAAACGCTGAACGTCTGCAAACCACAACACAACAATTTACACTAAGCTAATTATTTTAGGGCCACATTGTTGGGCCAAAAATCACAGCTGGAATTTCAGATACCACGCAGCTGTCTACAACCTCTAATTTCATTGGATCTGGTTAGAACGCACCTCTATTGTTTTTAGGATTAGGGTTCATTGTTTCTGTTGTTTCTTTGAATGCTTCTAATTCTGTGCCAATCGCATGGACTGTTGTAATAGCTGCGTACTGACCCGAAATTCCACTCGGGGGTAATGCACGTGGTTATAATCTACCATAATTGAAAACTTATTCCATCTTGATGTGCGAGTGAGCGTAAAGAAAGCTAACAGTTAAAGGAATAACAAAGGAAATTAGAGGCACACATCTACTATGGATTTTGTTTGTTTGTTGTTTATTGACTATTTGCGCATTCAGGAATACGTCGCAAAACTGGCCAGGGCTCTTAATTCCTAATGCATGGTAGGTGTGTCTAACTGGGATGTAAATTTGTTTTCCGTGTTAAGAAGTTTCTCCATGTGAAATTATAGAGGGGGTTGATTGTAAATATCCATTTATTAGCCGCGTGTGATAGACAAGTATGGAAATGGCTACCTTTTTCGAGATCACGACCTCATCCACCAGTGGAGAGAGGTTGCTCATAGTAGTTAGTGGTTAGCATAGTTGAATTTTAAGCCCACAGGTGCATTTATAGCTGTATTTTGCTGAACTGAAATACTGGATGTTTAGAGATAACAAAACTTCGACATACATTCGAAGGTTGGCTCTTATGAGAAAGGATACCACTGGGATAAGAGAGCTTAACCTGTAAGAGCTACAAGATACCATTATCTCAAGTCTGAACTCAAGCATAGGAATAATTACGAAATATGAAACAGTCATTTGACATCTTCAGACGAGATCTTCCATTTATTTGAAATAGATATTCCCTTCAAAAAACGTGTTTATTCTCACCACAAAATACTCTGGACACTCCACTTTGCAATGCTTGAGATTGATGATAAACAGCTCAACCTGAATTAAGGAACAAATGGGAAGTTTTAAAGAATTCACTGGGAATTCAAAGGCTTGGTCCTCAACAATTCACACCACAAGAAACTAGTGCCAAAGTGTTTTTCCGCGGCTCTTACCGGGTCAGCTTCCTGGCGATAAAGCAGGACATAAGGTTTTCTTACAACCTGCAGGGAAAACCGACAAAATGAGTGAAGCTGGAGAACACTGAGCAAAAAGGAATAACCCTAACCCAACTGATGTACATGTACTCACCACATAACATTTGGTCCATCTGCTGCTGCAGTCGTCCATGATGTGAAGATAACCTTTTTTACTTATCACTGGGCTGTGGAAGGTGAACAGTTAGACAATTAAACTTTACTCTAACAGAGTATATCCAAGCGTGCCTAAAGCCTATTGTATTGCTCCGCGTCTTGTACGTCGACTATTTCGTTTCGCCTTGCATTACTTGACTGTAACGGATTGTATCTCAAATGAGCACGGTGTGTTAACTGACTGAGCCTCAAGTCACGCCACACCACATCACGCCCTTATCAAGGAAAGCACATGGTTTTAGACTTTCCTAGCACTATCTCACTGTAAACTGTACCTCACTACACGCCATACCTCACTACACGCCATCATGCGCCACCTCACGTCACATGTCAAATTGTCTCACGAATGGGCAGACAAAGGCAGGACGTGCACACAATTATTCTTTGAGGTATATGAGCATATGAAGGCGTCTCAGGCAGCCGCTATCAGTCCGAGACTGATCTCACCAAATCACCTCAACCCACGAAAGGCATATCACCACTCCAGAGAGACTTGTCGAACAATGCTTTGGTCTTTTAACATCCCTTATAGAGTTATTTACGAATAACGGTGGCGACACGAGGGCCACCTTTTATCGTCGTTATTCGAGAAGACCACCATTTTTCCCAGTTTTAGTGGGGGACGTGGCCCCAGTCACTTGGGGCATTTGGGCCAATCACATACCAGCATAATTATTCGATGCAATATTAAGGACAGCTCAAAGCACTTACTTTTTCTTTATTTGAATCACCTCGGGCACATAATATTCAATGCTACATTCTTCCTCTTTTCTGTTGTGTTGCTTTGTGTCTGCCTCGAATGTTGGCGTGCCACACTGCAATACATTTTTCAACAAATGTGAAACAGAATCCCCTATAGATGGCTCACTTTTTCTCGGACTTGAGATTAATTGGTAATGAATTAAACGGTATTAACATACTTAAGCCCACTCGTGAAGCCTGGGCCGTAAACAAGGGTCTGCGTGACTGCGCGCAGGATCGGCCGGCTGAGCCTTACAGAGGCGTGGGTCCGGGATGCACAGTTCGGTAACAGTTTTCGAAAGCTGTCGAAGGCCCTGTTGCCTCCATTCAGAGTCAATGGTTACAAATACGAAAGACAGCCAGAAGTAACGTAAAAACCATTTATTGTTGTTTGATGTTGTGTGTGTGTGTGTGTGTGTGTGTGTGTGTGTTTCTTTTTTCTTTCTTCTTTTTTCAAGGGTAGGAGGGGGAGGAGAGGCTGCATGAGGAACAGAAAATAAAACAACAGTTTTGCCATGTATTTACCGCAGGATTAGCTTGGCTAAAATTCCTTTTCCACATCATGAGACCAACACACTGAAAGAAAACACAAACGCGTCAACAACGCTGATATTGTTTTCCGTGATGACACCAGACGAAGTCTGCATCATTTGCTCAGTACAACTGAGAAACAACTCCATGAACTTCACAGATCAATTAAAACAATCAGGCAACAGGTAAATTATCAATGCAGCCCAACATCTTGACAAGCTAGCGAACTTTCAGTGGAACACTGTTTTGCAATGTTAAACTTCTCGACAACAACAAGACAAAAAGAAGCTACCTTAAGGCATGCCTTACCTTACGTAATAAATTTTGTTTAGCCTTTTCCGGGTCAGGGCTTCTCGTGAAACGCAGAGGTTTGCCAGCAGGGAGTGAAGCTACTGATAGAAACGAAGAAGACAGGGAAATAGAGCCCAGGCTTCCACGACTGAAATAAGTGCTGCTGTCAGCGAAAATACCAGAATCAACCAGCCGCACAGTATCAGGGCGGTCAGAGGACATAAGTTTGTCTCCAAGGGATAGGATATGACGAGCTTTACCCACCTGCAAATATCACATAGCCTGCTGTCATATCAATGTTTCCAATACAGTTTATGAAGACCTCAACAATCAGTACTCTATCGATTTTCTACCAAAGATGCTTGGTACGAAAGTGATCGTGCGACGTGAAACATAATTATTCTCTTTATAGCTACACACGAAAATGTTGGCTTATTCGTGTACTTTCACCTCTTGAACTCGTTCCAGTTTCCTTAAATGCGCCTGATGTTCCTCAATGAGAGAACTGCCTCTTGGTCTCCAGCCTCCCAGGTTCTCCTCTCCTCTCACATAAATAGTCGACGTGTCCACGACTACCCTCTTTTTTGTCTTCATCACTGAATTAAAGACATTAACCATAGACGAAAAAAAGGAAAACATTCCAGTGGGAAACAAATCAATCCGCAAGCTCGAGTAAAAAATATCGAATTGATCCCAGGACACAGTGATTACTGCACCTGTCCCGGCCGTATAGTCAGAAACGTACTTACGCTGGCCATGTTCATCGGCAGGATGAAAAATAACCTCAAATATATCGCTGAGTTTATCACTGCCACAAATGAAAAGTAAAAGGTTTTTACCTCATGGTATGTTATTTTATGGACGACTAATTGTCATTTTGTTTTACATTCAATAACGGTATCGATTGTCTGATTCCAGTAGATGGGTGCGAATGAAAACTACTTTGAATTCAAAATAAAAACTTACTTCTCAGGACGCTTTGACGAGCCAAATAAACTCCAAACAGACCTGCAAGGGGCAATTTTACATGAAATTGATCTACAATAAAATGCCACAATATTGAGAAATATTGAAAAGTATCATTGGCACAATGAGCGCTGGTGACAAGCGCCGGCCGGCGTTCAAACCAAACCGCATTCCAACTGTTCTACGGACTCACCTTGACGATGTTTTGGAATCTCTCCCAAACACACACAAAGAAAGGTCCTTGGTAACACAAGACGCTTGGCAACAGTTTTCCATCTGAAAAAAAAAAAAAAAAAAAAACGGTGGTTAGCATTTAACGAAAACACCATGTTTGGTTCGAACTTCGGCAAAGATGACTAAACAAGAGACAATAACGGTGACTCAAACTTTAGACACCAAGACTAAATAAGTTTATTTTTGGGCTCGAACATGATTCATTCTATCAACCACAAAGATTTCTTCTCTTACTGTCTTTATTAAAAAGGGTTCTACTGCATCTGCATCACACACAATTGAGCTTTGCGATGAGGCAAGAACACTTCAAGGCTAATAACCCATATAAAACGTGGTGATGACCTGGTTCACAGCATACAAAAGAGGACTGTAGAAAACTGACCTCCAGATATGCTGACATGGTCACAAAGACGAGTTCTCCAGGTGGTGTCACCCTGCAATGCATCACACACAACGTGATTTACACCTCATGTCATACATAGAGGATATTACATGGCCGCGCGGAGATACGACATTTCTCTTTGAGTGTTGAAAAATATTTATTACATTAACACCAATGAAATACCAAACCATTTCACTTTAATATTAGAACGTGTCATAACTAAACATGAAAGAAGCACAAGGCCTTAAAGCGTGGACGAAAAACAAATTCCTTTTTATTACAATGTAATAAAGTCTAAAATGATGGCCCTTAGAATTTTAGATTTCCAAAAAAGCCAGTTGTAAACAACATTGTTTTTTCCGCTCTCAAAGGCGCGATTTATTGTGTAACCATAGCAACAGTGATCTTTTCACGTGTGAAGATATGAGGTTTTCGCGCGAAAGCCCACTTGGTATTTCATTGGTGTTTATATAATAAAAGGATATAAATACTAACATAATTGGCTATTATGGCCTGACTCCCCGTACCTATTCAGCAAGATTGAGTTATGAAGAGAAGAGTCCCAGGCCGCCTCGAATCTATACACAGATTTGTTTTCATCCGGGTGGGACTGGACCTGAGGCAACAAGACATTTAACGAGACCGTTTGAGGAGAGGTTTCTCCGGCAAGAGGAGAAACAAGCGAAGTCCTGACACGACCTAGGAATAAGAGGAGTTCAAACCTTGTAAGTACCTTTCAATGTTTTACAACTT
>BLFK01000192.1:737673-770173 GCA_014634185.1 Astreopora myriophthalma
TACCCGCAGAGGTGATACGGCCAAGAAACGGTGGATGGCGAGTCTAAAACGAAGAATAAGATGTAAAGGTGAACCTACAGAAAGGCGGATGTTTCTATGGACTTCTGACCATGTGAAGTGCTTGCGTGGAAGGGATTTTCAAGTAACTACTCAAAACCTGCCAAAATGTGTGGGCAGAAAACCCCCAAATAAGATCTTTTCTAATTGGATCGGAACCGTTCCATCATTGTTCATCATCTGCGGCATGAGACTGGTGCTTGCCAAAAAATAAAAACAGAGCCGGAATATCTTATAACTTACTTGAAAAGTAAGTGACCTTACAACTTGTTTGAAAAGTAAATTCTCAACACATCGTGCTGCAGATTTCGTATCAGAAGTTTCTTGCACTGTTTCCCTAGTTTTTGGTGCATGAAAAGGTTAACTCCTTGAGTTGTTTTGGTCACGTGATTCAACATATTTTGCTGAAATTAGGGGAAGACGAAAAGAAGTTCAGTCCACCTCAATAGAACACACTTGGCTAAAAAAGACATTCCTGAAGTTCGGGGAAGACAAAGCGAGGACTGACCATTTGAAGTCTCCCATGGCAATGGTTTTGTAGGCTTTGCTTCCAATTTGCCCCCTTTTACGATGGCCCTGAAAAACAGACATTAAGATAAATACAAGCGGGTCTCTCTGTTAGGAGTTTGCTACGATTGGCTCGCCGAGTGATTGATATCACCCACCAATGAAAGCAAATTATATCCCATGACGTAATGCAACCATTTATTCCAACTTTTCGTTTTCGAAATGTATAAATACAGTTGAACCTCTCTAATGCGGACACTAAAGGGACAGACCAAAGTGTCCGCATTAGAGAGGTGTCCGTATTATAGAGGTCACCAAGATTGCATCATTTTTAAGACTCCACTGACAGTTTTAAGTGTTCAGTAACGAAAAATAGGCCCAGTCTATCTAAACTGACTAATATACGATATTCAGACACATTGATTTGTACATCTCAGTTACAGTACATACTTTATACGAATCGGTTATTTGAAACTAAAGGAACTACGTACAAGGCAATGCTTCACCTAAAAAGGTAATAATAAAAGTACAGTTCTGAAAAACGTCTTTCCGTAGTTTACAAGTGCAGCGAAAAGTAACTGGAGTAATTTTCTTAATCTTTATGTCCTGTAATCATTCTAATCATTCAAGCTTTAAAATAGTCTGTAATGTTCTTCTGGAAGGCTTTCGCGAGTCGTTGTTTAATATACAGCGACTGGGCTTTTGAAATCACCTTGCATAGCTCGTCAAATAAATGGGATTCACCCCGTGCAGTAAAAAAAGTCCCATGCCAATACATTTTCACTGGACCGGACAAACTACTTGAACGTTTGGAAGAATGTTTAATCGTACCTCTTCAGCAGGAAACAAAGAACTGCGATAGCCAATTCTTTGTCATTAACCAACTAACGGGGTTACACAATGATACGACGAACGAACGAACAAAAACAAAGACATTTCAAAGAAAGATCGTAACTCTACAAAAACGGGCCTTACGTCTTATTTACTTCAGAAGTCTAACGAACACACCGTACCCTTCTTTCTCAAATCGAATTTCCTTCCCCTACCTGGCCTATTTTTTTAGAGATTGTGGCTATTTATTGTATGATATCAACAGACAGTCAGCACCAGTTAGTATACTCAATCAGTTTGTTAAAACAAGTCAGATTCATAACCACAGAACAAGATCTGTCTCTAGCGACTCGTTCTATGTTAAGTTTTCTAGAACCGATAAAATGTATGCCTTCTTCTCGAGAATCGGTGCCCAAATTTGGAACTCTATTCCTCATTCGATTAAACTACTCAAACGTTCGTCCTTTCGCAAAAAGATAAAGGAATTATTACTAAATTTCTTGCGGTCAGAAGATGATTATGTCGAAGTCTCCCGTCTTACTAAGTTATTTAAGACTTAAGGTTAGCTTCTCTTCGTAATTTTATTGTATTTGCTTTGTTTTATGTTAGTTTATCCTATTCACTGTATAGTAGTGTCTTCACTGTTATTTAGTCCATCTATATATAGATAAACTTTGTACTTGTAATATGTCCTCAGATTTCCCCGCCTCGATTAGTTCATAAGTTATTTGCGGGGGAAAAGTAATGTAATTAGTTATATTTCTAATTTTCAATAAAATCTTGTTGTTGTTGTCGTTGTTAAACAAAATGCGAACTTGTTATGTTGTCAAAAACTATCACTGCTAACTGGAATATTAACTACTTGTGGTCCTCCCAACGGAGAGACCCTAATTACGACTTATTCTTCTGCTCTTTATTCTTTTCAACAATAGATCTATCACAGACTGGAAGTAATCTTGATTTGAAGGCACATATTAATTTACTCCCACGTGGCATATTGCTGCACAAGGGCAGTTGCGCATGCGCATACTAAATACCCAAAGAAAAACATGCAGAAGCGGTAGCGGTACCTCTGGACATTTAAGCCTGAGCGGTGTACCATGACGAGTCTCCCCGAGATTTCGGCCCGCGGATCGCTTATACTTGCCACTTTCGGATACCTATCCCCGATAGGCAGTGAGGGAGAGAAATGTCGGCCCCTAGACCATACGTGACAGATCCCTTACGTACTCGCAGCTCAACTCCTTCTGCTTTATACTATGATTTGGAGCGATATATATTTGCGACTATAGTTGTCATGTCTTCCATATGGTAAGGATATTTTTTGGTACTAATTTGTAATACACGGAGTTGGCGCATGCGCATTTGCTAAGCATGACAAAACAAAACAAACCACGCATTTTCCGGTAAAACTTTAAAACGCTGTCGCTTTTTCAGACATATTTTGTTTTGTTTTATTGTTTGAATTCCGCGCGAAAAAACGAGGACAATAATTTAGCGTATACAAGGACATTAACGTGTCTGGTTGGACCGGGGATGGACAAAAGAACTAACAAGTTATTCAAAAAGAGCAATAGCTCCTAATGAACTAGTGTTAAAAGTTAGAAAATGTTTGCTGCCTTCAGGGACTCTCCCGGACATTGATTGGTTAAAACAAACCACGCATTTTCTTTTTAGCTGTTATATTCCCATAAGCATCAGTTCAAAAAGGTTGTTGTGAAAGAACAGCAACATGTAAAATCGCTATGGAGATATAGAACGTCCGCATTTCGTTTCGTTTTGTTTTCCTTAAGTTGAGTTTATTCCGGTGTTAAAAATGCAGTTAAGTCGATCGAGAATGAAGAATGTTTAGACTTAACAGAGAATCCAGCTGTCCGTAAAGTACATACTTTATACGAATCAGTTATTTGGAATCAAAGGAACTACGTACAACGCAATGCTTCACCTAAAAAGGTACTAATAAAAGTACAATTTTCAAAACTCCAGTTGAAGATCAGTGAATAAAATGTTGATGCTTGCGTAGTCACAAACTCGTGCACACTATATGTCAACACCGGATCACCAGAGTGTCCGTAATAAAGAGGTTAAATTTATATGACTTCGCTCTCTGGGGCCGAGATTCAGTGTCCGTTGTCCTTATTAGAGAGGGTCCGTATTACAGAGGTTTTTTTTTTTAAGTAAACGAGTGAGATTTTTTTCGGGACAAAGGGGAATGTCCGTTATAGAGAGGTGTCCGTATTAGAGAGGTGTCCGTAAGGAGAGGTTCGACTGTACCAACGAATCATACCTCGGAAGCTGTTTATTGGACAAATGCTGTGGCTGATGCTGGTAGTGTCCAAACACTTCAACCTGCAGGGGACTGGTGCTGATATAGTTGATGAAGTCTCTGTCTACAACCACGCCAACCTTACAACGAATTCAAAAACTCATTAATAATTCATGGACTAACAGCCTATCAAGTCAGTGATAAAACGTCACGTGCATGAGCTTTATACCCGATAAAACACTCCTGGTTAGTATTCTTTATATAAAGAATACTAATAAGGCATAGCTTGTTTTTCTTGTATGCTAATAATTTTCCTTGCAAAGTTTGAACCATTGTTCAGACTCCAGAGGGACACGCTTTTTGTGGAATGTTTTTGAAGCTGTTCAAAAAACTCGAAGCACGTGTTTTATCGCGTCAAAAACCACTCGGCTACGCCTCGTGGTTTTAAACCTGATAAAACACTCCTGCTCCTTTTTTAAACATTACTTAAATGATTAATAATTAATTAATAGATAAGCAAGCAATCAACTATATTCACTATCAACTATTCTTGTCCTGGCGGCTCCCTCTGGGCCTTCGTTGTGGGCGCGGTTGCTCAGCCTGGAGCAAAGTTATGCCATGCAAATTGATCCGCTTTTCTGTTTTTACTAATTATTCACGCCACAACCAGGGCCTTTTGTTACCTTTTGATTATAGTAGAAACCCAAAGGTTGGCCATCTAATTTATTCGACACCGGTTCAGTGGAAAATCCTTCATCTTCTTCGCTGCATAGAAACCTGCAACGGCAACAGGTTCGTGTGGTTGAGCGAACTGCATTAGCAGAATTAAAGGCGACGCAGAAAACCACACAGATGACTGAAAATTGAGTAAGCAATATTCACCTTTCGAATCACGAAACTATGGGAAATTCGGGGTATACAAGGGACCCTGTAAACTCGTATCCTCGGGAGGAGGGGAGGGTGGACATCGTAATCGGTACGTTTGCCTGATTTATGCTGAAGACAGGGCAAAATTCAAGCCATGGGTCGCGTGTGGCCAGTGTGAAACTTGACATTACCGTATCTGGCAGAAGACATCAGTGTAATGATCGGGAATCCCTTGCGCCCGTAGTACGGTGATGCTGATCACATAAGGTTGGCCAATATGAAGAGTTCCTTTGGAGAACGGAGGCTCACTTACTACGTCTGCTTCCACGGCTTCCTCTGCCGCCTGGTAAGAAAAAAAACGTCGCCAGAAGGAAATTAGACTAGACACAAATTAGACAAAACTTGTCTTAAACTCCCGCCTGGCATCATCAAAAACAATTCACAAGGAAAAAACACAAACGAACAAACAACCAAAGGAATATGATTCCCAACAAAGTCCACAAAAGAACTGAAACACCGTCTTCAAAGAGGCGGCCCATAATGATTAAGATTTTGATTGTAAGGAAGGAAGAACACGCGCCATATACTAAAACACCATCTAATAATTTCTCTGTGACAAGAATAAAAAAATGCAGGTTGACTGACCTCGACATCAGTCTTGTTTTCACGGTCATCAGATCGAAAATTAATTGCTTCTCGATTCTCTGAAGGAAACTCCAGCCACATCACGCTGGGTCGCCCCATTTCATCCACGCCCCACGTTTGCTCATCTGTTGATGAAAGCACAGACCAATTTGCGTCATCTAACTGAAACCGACGGCGGCAGAACCACTCAGATGCTTTCTTTAAATAAAAGATCCCTTATGAATTGATAATTTTCGGATGCATGACTCTTGAAAACCTTCCTTTTGACTCGAAGTCCATTTTTGATCACTTCTCTTTCTCAACTGTACCGACAACGGGGATTTGAGGGGCGGTACTGTGAAAGTGTAAAGCTCCAGAAGGCTGATCACATGAGGATAAACTTTCCACTCTCTTAACTCCAACGCCGTGCATACCAGTTTGATTCTTAGGCGGTTGGAACACATTTCATATGCAGAACAAGTTGACATTCAAAGAGGACAGATTGCAACTGATTGTTGCTTATGAAAATATCTGAACGCAGCAAGGATTCATCAGTGGGATGCCTAAAATGTGTGCAATTCCACCACTGGTTTCGGCCACCTTTAAACCTTATACCAAATGATTGCTTCGTGATTACAATGGCAATTAGCCGCCGTCGTAATCTTTGCGTAATTTCCCTCGAGTCTGGAAGTGGGTATATGTCTGTATACTGTTTCATTGAACACTTCCTCCCTCATGTAAGCTTTCATCGTTGGTTCGAAAATAAAACTATGTTCACGCTCATACCTGTACATTGTTGGATGCCGATAACCAGATCGCCTTGTATGTCTCCTGATTCACTGACTATTGGCACCGTTTGCTCCAGAGGGATACCATAAACTAAGTTACTCAGGTATACAAACGATCTACAAAAAACATAACAGGGATGGTTGTCTCAATACAAAATCCTTTTCTCCGTTCAAACAAGAAAAAAATAATAAAGCTTACCTTCCAACTAGTCTGAACCAAGGAAGTGAATCGTAGAAAGGATCAACCGAGTTAAAAGAAATCTGATTGCTGGACTCTGTTGCGGCAGCTGCGGTGTCGTACAAGAAGCGCATGTCTTCAAGTCGATCCCTGCACAGTTCAAAATACAGGAACAGCTTAGTTCAAGAGGAAAAGTAGGCATCACAGGAGTCTCACTTTTGGTTGCAAATCAACCATTGAAGCAGGAACAACTTACAAACAACATACGTACTTTCTATGAATATTAGTTCCAAAATTAGTCTAAAAGTTTGATACTCAAGTCCGTTGAGTAATTATCAAATTCCTACCAGTAGTAATTGCTGTGGTGACATTGCCCACAACTGAACAATGTGAATCTCTGATTCGAACTCGGGGCGACTTGATCAAACCTAACGGTGATGCACGAAAGGCAGTTGAACTCGTTGGATTTCAATTGCGGTGCCTGGGTGCCTTGGACACTGCCTGCATGCAGAGGTCAGCGGCATACACCTACGATCCTGGCCAAAAATTTACGGGACAGAACACAAAATGACTTAGACAGGGTACATTTTTATTCTACACATCTATTAAGCAGTCGCCATAACCTTATTCAACCTCTCATTGTCATTTGCAGACCCCCCCCCCCCCCCNNNGGGGGGGGGGGGGGGGGGGGCAGAGAAAAGGTTTGAGATAAATGTAGCAAATTGTCTCAATATTTTTGGCCAGGATTGTAGGTTAATTCCACCAAATTTACCAACAGGTGAAAGTAAATGTGACAGAGAATAAAGAACTCGCAAGCGACCAGCTCCCAGATGGCTTGATAGCCCACTTGGTAGAGCATCGTGCAGCGCAATCGCACGGCCATGGGTTTGAGTCCCTTTCTGGCCTGGATTTTTTCTGTCAGGCTTCTTAGCAACCACATAAGTTGCTTCATTAACTGTGATAAAGTAGAAGAGGGTAGCTACCGTAGTTTGGCGAGAGACCAGTAGTGCGAGGCGCCGTTCTTCATGTCCTTCACCTCAATAGCAAGTACAGTGGGACGGAGTTTGTGTTTGATGTCACTCGTAAGACATGAGGGCAGAGGAGTGTAGAGTGAATCGGTCAATAGCATGAATTGGAACTCTACCTTTAAATAAAATGAAATCTAAGTTTTCATTTAAAACATCTACCTCTCATTACATTTGTGATTCAAGAAGTAAGGTGGTGGGATTGAACTAAATTAGTAACCACAGCAACAGCTGCTACGAATCAGAGCACAAAGCAAATTTACAGAGCAGGCACAAAGTCACAATTGGTTTTAGTTGTTTTTTATTGGTTTGGAAAGTGGTGTGAAAATCTCTTTATGTAGTGATGCCAAACAAGAGCAATAACAAAACTAATACATGGCAACCTTAGTTGCGTTCTTTACTGAATGCACACTATTAAAAAAAAAATTAGCAGTATTAAAGAGAAAACGAAACCGCAAGAAGGCTTTAATGTCTGAAAACTATACCTTCTTCCTCAGCTCCACACTGATGGCATTTGCTTCTTTCAAAAGAACGGCGTGACTCAATAAGTCATCCTGAATGGAGAGAAAAACGCATGCGCAGTCAATCACCGAGGCTCAAAACACTTGAAAATAAGTTGGCATCATTAACGAGGATCGAACCTGCGTGAGCAAAGTACATCAAGAAAAACGTAACCCACGCAAAATCTGGTTGCAGTTAAGGGTTGGCCCTCATTTATGAAGCCGTGAAAAACACCCGAAAAATGTTGAATATGAGCTCTGAGTGCTGCTATGGTTGACCACCTCGGCTATCTGCAATATTATTATTATTATTATTATTATTATTATTATTACTATTACTATGATTATTCTAGTAGCGGACGGGTTTTTCAGTTAGGGTTAGGGTTATCTACCAACCCTAAGTGAAGTGCACTGGTAACTCTTCCACTTGTCCCCCACCAATTCAGCCAAGTTGAGCTCACGCTCAGTCAGCGGGCTCTCACCTGAAAAAAAAATTATTCACTTATCCGTCAGCTTCTACGACGTTCATAGAAACGCTTGGGACTGGAAAAGAATTTCTCTCTGAGACTAGACTAGGAATAGTGCCTTAGTTTTCTTCCCCACGCAAGGACGACACAATTTCCTCCCACTCAGGGGTACACCCTCAGATAGCCGGGGTCTGATTGTGTTTTCCGCTCGTCATGGAAAGTGTTCAGGCAATTATGATAGTAGTTATCCATACCAAACCTTGTTCTTTCCCAGGTCCCCTGGATTGGAGTAACAGGGATGGTGCAAATTTGGAAATAAAACTATAAAGGGACTTCCTTAGGTACGGAAAAAGCGAAAGCTAACAACAGCTCTTACTGTTGAAACTATCCACATCGATGTCACTGTCCACTGATTCACTGGAAGGAACTGACGACAAGTCCATCTAAACAGCAACAAAAAGGCACAAAGCTGACGAAAGGTAAAATTTGTTTAAGCTGTGTGAAAGTAACCGTTCAATGGGCGAACCAATTAAAGTAAATTATTTCACGCAAATTACACATATACCATTTTTTACAAAGATTAAAATGAACAATCTCACTGTCACTTTTAAAATTTAAAATGAGAAAAGGCGTCCTTCATCTTAAAAGTTTATATCAATCTACATACGATTAGACCTTTTAGAACTTTCAAAAGATTGAAATTTAAATTCCTCACGGAAGGCAACTTTTGGTATTCAGAACAAGTAAGTTCTGATTAACTCTTCAGTAATCCCACAGTGGTTATTGTAACAAGTTCCATGCTGTTAATTGTTGAATTAATGGTTTACTACAATTCATAGTTTGTGTGACGGTATTTTCTAATTGCCGATAACTTGCTCAATCACCTAAGAAGGTGAAAGTTTGTTGACACAGTTTTCGTCTCCCGGTCGGCAAACAATTTGAAGTTGGTTGTTCAGCAATATTGAACGCCGAGTGAGTACCTTTGGATTATCAGCTCCCATTGTTGTCGCCCGCCCATGGGGGCAAAATTGATGCGATTCCTTCGACGAAATTTGAATTTGCACAGTTTTTGATTGTGGAAAGATGTACATTGTTTTCATTTTTCGCGATGAACCATGTTGAGAATCATTCTAAAGAATCAAAAATACAAATTCAGTAACAGTCGGAAAGATTAGGCTTGTTTAATTTAACCTTGGAATATAAACTGACTACAATTTATTCACTTTGATATACTACTTAGCTCGCCTGCGTTATGTGACCGTTTGGATTAAGAATACTTCCTACAATGTCCGACCTCATTTAGTGGTGTGGAGATTACAAATTAACGTCATAGTTTAAATCGAAACCTTTATCGTTAAGTTCAAAATCATTATTTGAGCCATTATTAAGAGATCAGATTGAAAAGCGTTGATATCATAGTTTCGTGGAAAAACACACGTCTAACCTTTGAAAACCATTCTCATCAACGACGTAGCTCCGCTAATTGTAAAAGTTTTCAAGAGTAAATCTAGTATAAATGAGCGCATCTGAAAAACAGCTGCATGGTCGGGGTCATGTGAATTGATAAGACGTCGTCAGCTATTTTACCTGCCGTTGCAATTCCATCAGTCTGGTTTCAAAGGTCTACAAAATAAAATATCACAAATACAAAAACATTAATAGCGCCGCGTTTTTGTTTGTTTATGATACAACGTCGAAGTCGTGACAGGCTCGCTCGTTCAGTAAAGTAATGCCAAGCGAGGCAAGGCCCGTGGTCTGCATGGTCTTTTGTGCCCTACACTTCTTATTGGTAGTCGGTGTTTCCTTAAATGGAGCACTGTCAGCAGTATCCCATCATAGCAACCTCACAGCTTATTACTGGTTGGTAGGAAAACTAGCAGAGCCACACTGTTAATTAGAAGAAGCAATATACCAATCTTTGTTGTTCCAAAAGCAAATCTGCTTGATCTTTTTCTTTCTTAATTTGCTCCTCTAACTCTTGAACCCTGCTGGCAGAGAGATTAGACGCAACGAATTAGCGCACAAAGGCGTTAAATCCACAACAACATAAACACCACGAAGAAGGTGAGTCAAGAACGATCTAACACGGGCGCAGGCTACTTTAATTTACACTTCTAAGATTTCAGTCATCACAGCAGTATAAACAGAAAGACATGCAGCTGGTAAATCACTGCGTTGTTCTAATTGTTATAAGTGGTTCGAGCGATGGAGCCATCACTCATCTTTTGAGTAGGTTGCGTAGCAAGCGCAAGAGTGTCGTTTCCTTCCTTCTACTCACGCTCTATTTTCACTCCAGCGTCTGCTCAGTAGGCAGTCTATCTTCTGATACAATACGATTGCCCGGTTGAGTGTAGCAGATTCCTGAGAGCGAATATTGACAGTACTGCCAGGCTTCATGTATGTGCTTCCATTATTCCCATTATTTTGATTGTTTACGTCCGCTGTGACCGGCCATACAGAGTCTAACTTGGGAAGGAAACCGCTCTACGTTGCTTAACGGAAATAGGCGATTTCAGAGTTCTCTTCAGCATCTTTTTGAAAATAACACTAATAGGCCGTTTTTATTACGGCGTAATGTACTACCAAGCCCATAATGCATTGATCGCCTTCTGTTCTCAGGCAAATTTTACCAATGGAAAGAGGTAAATTTTTCCATGGAATGAGGAAAATTCTGAATAAGAAAGAATTCTAGTCTTGATCATAGTAAAATGACTCCATGCAAATGACCTGTTACCATTACAAACATTTCTTATTTGGACTCGCTCTGAAAAAGAGGCTGGCAAGTTTCAGTTAGGGATCATAAGATTTAAATACTTCACCTGTCATTCATTTCCTTAACATCCCACCCTTGTTCTCTCAACAACTCTAGCACAGCAAATGACCAGTCGACGGGATCCTCGGCTTTCGCCTCACTTTTGCCTGCAAAAGCAAAGATGATTTTGATTTTAAAACCTACAACTCGTGCCGTATGGCCATAAGTTGAGGTGGCTCAAACCGGCTTGAACACTTTCAAGAGACTCACTTATTAGAACGATTGACACCACAACACTGTATCACGTATTAGCAATGTTACGGTACCATATGAAACAGCAATTATTACCAAATAAAAAAAATTAAGGTGGCTCTGAATCGGCCCCACAGAATTTTTTTAAACTTGGCAGAAAGTTTTATCTTGATCTGCCGATCACTTTCCAGCAATAAAAAATGGGGGTCACCGACTTCGTTTTTGAGATACGAGCAACTTAAGCCAAAATATAGGGTGTTTTTACAGGGCATTCCCGTTGCCATGGTTACGTTTTACGTCACAATGACCGCATCTTATTCAGCAATAATTGCTGTTTCATATGGTTCCGTAACATTGCTAATACGGGATACAGTGTTGTGGTGTCAATCGTTCTAATAAGTGAGTCTCTTGAAAGTGTTCAAACCGGTTTGAGCCATCTTATGAAAACGACTTTGACGCTTGCCTGCTATAGAGCGGCACAAGTGTAGGCCAGGCTCCAGCTTCCCGTTGGTTTCACCAGCTTACAAGAAAAAGACCTCTCATGTGTTTGATTCTACGCGCTATGTTTCGTGCTCCAGGGCTGTTTACCCATGAACGACCCAACAACTTGAAACACAAAAGGTTTGAATGCATGTGAACGCCACTCTAGATTACAGCTCGCTGAATAACGAATACGGCACCTTCCGAGTTCGCTTCAGCTTCTTTTTTCAAAGCGAGTCTAACTACAAAGTCTTTCTTTAGAAAATCAGGATTTCTTTTTTCACATTCAAAGTAAATCTTATTACCCTCACAAAACTTTCGCACTTGGGACTCGCTTTCAAAAAGAGGCTGACGTGACTTCGGAAATGGCGTATTGCCTTCATCTGCATTTGTGACAAACATGCACGCATCACACAATCCAATAAAAGTCGAATAGGCGATATCTATCAGTCAGGAAAGTATGTTGCCCAGTTTCCCCCGGCAGTGTGTGAAAGGTGACGGTGCAAATCATTAACTGCGTGGAAAAGTTGAACATGTTCATGTTCATTGCATTTGCTGTTGACTACGAATGGTGCAACTCACGCTGGAAAGATATATTATGCATTGTGAATACGGACTACTGAACAAAGGACCGAAAGTGAGCTAACCACTTATATCTGCTTCAATTGCAAGAAGATTTCCTCGTGATTGACGGATTCTTTCTTCACGAGCTGGGGATGACAATTCAAAAAAATATAATTATTCTCCTTGGATCCAAATGCGCACTGAAAAACAGGTTACCATCAGGAAAATAGCAAGCCGCTCTTGACTATCACGTGATCAACTTCGTGGCAGCAGCAGGACTGAAGTTAATATCCATATACAGATGTTAACACCAATGAAACGTATACATCACACGAGGTAATTATCTCAAGAGAGCCATAAATCATTAATTAGTTTGAAAAGACAATTGCAGCACATTCATTGATTGTACCGCCTTTACCTTGATCGGGAAAATTAAATCTGAAAACGTGATTGTTTCCAAGAATGATACGCGACCCTGAAAACGTCAAATGAACGATAAACCATGAGTTTTGATTCTAATTTAAGCAACTTTTTAACTGTGTACTCAACCGGAAAATAAATTGGCAGTATCGTGAGTTGGCATGTGGCTCGGCAGTTAATACCTGATTTTAACACCGTGGATTCTAGCACCAGTTTTCCATTAACAAATGTGCGACTTTTCTCGCAAGGGATTATTTTGACCACGCCTAGTAAAGAGAATACAATTGATTAGTTTTCATTTGAGTGAAGGAAATACTCTGGCTAATCATAAACCACGAAATAACTCAGCAGAATGCGATACATGCAGCCGGGGATAAGCGCCGAAAAACGCCTCTGGATTGGTTCTGATTTACTTGAGCTAGAGGCGTAAGGTTTGGGGGGCAATGACCAAGCGCAGTAAAACAAAAATCCCAAGTAAAATTGCAAAATTACTTTTGACACTCGACTGGCAACCTCTAAATAACAAACACCAATTCATCATGCATGAAAATTTCTGATGAACTATTTTATCATGTATTATAGCTTGTATGATGTTCCTTTTTATTTTAGATGTTTAGTTTTTAGTTGCACGACCCCACAAGCCGCAGAGCTTTGATTTTTATCTTGCTAAAATAAAGGCTGTTGTTGTTGAAATATCTAAGCTCAAAGACAACACCATGCATGCCTGGAGTATGTTCCAAGATACAGTGTTCATCCAGAATGTTTTCTCCACTCAGCTGTATATCTTGGTGGCTTTTGGCTCTAGCTTGACCCACCCTGAAATACAGAAGATAAGTTACAAAATGAAAAAGTGACTAAATATTCATGATAATGATTTTATTTTACTTTAATGTGCACCTAAACTAAAATTTTTTTCGTTTTTAATACAAATCTCTCCACTAAAAGCAAACATATTTTGTGATTTGTAGCTCAAAATTTTAGTTTTTAGGTGCTACGCAAGTTACGTATAGTTAGCAAAACTACCAATCAATTGGACCCACGACCGAACTGGGAGAGACATGGGTCTATTCTTGATTTTACGTAGCAAAACGTTTTGTAATCCAAAATTCTTTGTAAACTTGAATCTAAAGCAGTCTGTGACGTAAATCAAGAATAGATCCATACCTCTCATAGCACGGTCGTGGGTCCACTGTCGGACTGCTAGTTTTGCTAACTTTACACTAGTGTGGCACATAAAAGGAGAAATAATAAAATATGGTAAAATACGTGGAATTATTTTAAACGAGACATTTCTGCCTTTAGATGCACTTTAATTATACCTTGTAATCCCTTCCTTGATGTAATAGAGAAGGCATTCAGACATCAAAGGATCTTCATTTAAATTCACCAAATGAGGTCTCTGATAAAGAAACAGAAATAACAATACCACTTCCACAACACAACTAACTAGAAATGTGTTTGGAAAAGCTTAATGGACAATAATAATGTCTAGTTACACCATACTTAGAAACTGGTCTAAAAAAAAAAAAAGAAAAAGAAAAAAGGGCAGAAGAAAGTACTAAATGTATCAAATTGTTTATTACCCTTTTTGGTTGAAACAGTCCAACTGTGTGACCATCTACACCAATGGCCACGCCCATTTCTGCTAACATCGCCTCTCTGTAGAATGATATTTGATAAATGGTAACTGCATACTTTTCCAGGGTTGAAGCCAGGTAAACAAACTAGAAGGCTAAAGTAGCATTTGAAAAAGAAAATAGGAAGGGTGAAATTACAGACTCTTCTTTACTCACCTCTCCTGTTTAATGGCTTCAGTTTTCCTCAGCTTCTCCTCCCAGGTTTCGTTGAATTCAGCTATAAGTTTTTCCGATGTCTGTCATCAACAAGAAGAATAGCTTATTACGACCAGTGTAGTTAGGAACCAGAAAACATGGTGTCTCAACAAATCAGCCGTTCCATTCAAATGTCTTGCCAGTCTTATCTTTCCCATGTCTTGGTTTCACTAATCAAACATTTGGTATCAACTGGGCTGACATAGTAATTTGGCTCCTCAGAGGAGATTCAAACATTGATGATAATTACGAGCATTTTTCCTTTGTTAGAATGATCTTAACGTGCTTCACTCTGCACCAATCAGAGCAACAACACAGTTTTGTTATCAACATTATATTCTTCACGACTACCCAACCTGCAGCCAGTTGGAATTCGCTGTATTCATTTGTTAAATTTGTTTTAGATGTTTGACTCACATACAAGTATGGCATACATCTAAAGCAAAAACAAAAAACACAAATTAAAACACAAAAACACACAAAGCAGACACATAAAATAATTATAATAGATTTAGCAATGCATTTATGGCAAATGGCAGGCTGACATTTGCTGTTTACCAAAAACTCATGAAATTCATTTGATTTTAGCTTATATTTTGCCCATTAGCCACAGCTATCAAGCAAGTACTAAAAACAGAGAAATAAGCTAAAATATGACAATTTTCATGGTTTTATGACAAGCAGCTGCCTGCTATTTGCCATTTGCCATTGGCTGTAAACGCGATGCTAAATCTCTCTAATATTACTGCTTTGGTTTAAAATTTGCTTTTGGCAGGTTACTGAGATTCCGTAGCTCTTGAAAATTCATGCTACTACTTCAGACAATTTAACACTTGGCAACCTTGTTCCCAGGGTCACTCTTCTTCCTGTCCCCTGGAGTGAGAGAGGACAAGAAGAAGAGAGACCATGGGAATGAGGTTAAAAACTTGGTTCATAACGAAACATTGAGTAATCAAACCTTAAGTCTCTCTAAAGTGCCATCTTGAAAATCCTGGCTGTTCTTTCTTGGCAAATGAGTGGAGCCTTGCTTTAATGCTGCTGTCATAGAAAGAAAATCAAAATCAGCTCAACAGAAATGAAAAGATAAGAAAAATAAATAAGGAAGAATAAAGGGCATGGATTAATGTTTAAAAAACGAGCAGCAGTGTTTTATCAGGTATAAAACACGAGGCGTAGCCGAGTGTTCTTAGACCCGATAAAACACCGCTGCTCATTTTTTGAACAGCTTCAAAAACTTCTGTTGCAGATCTATTCATTTTTTAATAATCCTTAGGTTTTCTAATCATTTTCCCAGGTAAAACTGGAGGTAAAAATTTAGCCGTGTTTTATCAGATATAAAGACACTCATTAAAAATTAATTTTCTTTGTATTTTCTTCATGAATTATTAATGAGGTTTTGAAGCTAGGAAAATGGATCCAGGAATAAACAAAATTTAAATGAAATGGTGAATCTAGCAGTAATGATGTGGGCATACTCGGAAAAAAGTCCACTTACTCCTAACAGGAGTTGAACCCATGACCTTCCGATGACTAGTTTGGATGCTCCACCACTGAGATACAAGAGACTTGTGGGAGCTACATTCAGGGACAAAATTAGTTGAGACACTGCCCAAAAAGAAACCTTCTCGCTCAACACGTGAATTATCCCATCCCCACTGCTAATATTGCATCCCCCTCCCCCCCTATTTCAATGTTGCAAACATTTGACAGTGTCCACAAAGTGTGGTTCAACATTGAAAAATGGGGAGGGGGTTGCTTTGGAAGAAAAAGTTTTTTTTTCAGGGAAGACTGGAGACCCCTTGGCGAAAAAGTGTTTGTTTCGCTCAAATGTCTCAACACTTTTGTCCCTGATTGTAGCACATCCAGCTACAGGTAGGTTCTGGTAACAAGTTACGAGTTAGGAGCACTCTGATTTTTTTTCCAAGTACACCTGTGTCATTACTGACAAATTTACCATTTCATTCAATCACCCAGCTTATAAAAATCAACATCTTCTTTACTACAATTGAAGAGCTCCAGGTAAAAATGACAGGTGAATTATGCACATTTTTTAGGTCATTTCTCAAAATCATCAATTTCGATGGAATCAACTGAACTAAAACTACAGGGTGAATTTCGCCCAAAACTGGGGAAATGCAATTAAAAGAAGCCGAAAACAATTTCCCCCCTGCATTTTCATATTTTGTTCCTCTTGTGCCAGAACTTAGTTTCATGGCCTAGCTCCAATGTCACCTGTAGCTCATGGTAGATCATATGAACTAGTAATCAGGTCATAGATTAGACTCCTGTAAGGAGCACTCAGATTTTTTTATATGAGTATGCCTACTTCATTAAGCCTAGTTTTCACTAGCGACATAAGCATAAGCGCAAGCACAATAGCACTTATTTCATCGTGAAAACAGGCTCAACACAAGAATAAGCATAAGCATAAGCACAAGGATCAAAATTTTTCCTTTTCCTTGTGCTTATGCTTGCGTTCTCTGCATGTGCTTGCGTTACTGTTGGTTTCCACTTGACATGAATGTCTTATGCTTGCGCTTGTGCTTCATCGCTACTGAAAACCAGGCTTTCCTGATAAATTCACAGTTTCATTTAATCACCAGCTTACAATTCACCATCTTCTTAAGAACAAAGAAAAGTTACATGAAATAAGAGGCCCAAAACACAAAGAATGCATCTACATAAGAAGGAAAAGTCAAAATTCCAAGAAGGAATACAGGTGTGCTGAACAGATCACGAGCAAATTGAAAGCAAAATGTATCCTTTCAAAACTAACACTGAAGATCATCAGGGTCATATCCTTCATTGACAAGTAGTTCCTTCAGCTTTGACACTTCCTCTTTTAATTCTCTGATGATCTGTAACCAGTACAATGACAACATGGTAAAAACTATGTAAGATCATTTCACTTTCGTTGCACTTATATTCATAGGCCATTTCCGACTTCACTTCAGCCTCTTTTTCAAAGTTAGTCTAAGTGTTAAAGTGCTACTATGCTGAAAAAAAATCAGTTCTCGTTTTTCTTCACACTTCGAAATTAATTGCGTCGAATCCTCAGCAGGTGAAATTTTTTGCAGTAGAGTTTTTGGCTTTCACATTGTCAAATCTGCGTTCTGCATACTAATTAAGCCGCATTCACATGCTTCATTTTTAAGCTAGTGAGAAAATGACATCACTTTCTGCTAGATCCAGCTCTCTGAGGGCTTATTGGTCAGAACCGCTCCAAGTAATGGCGGACCTTCAAATAAAAAAAAATTCCTGTCAAAATAAAATAGTCTTCCTCTTGAAATAATTGCATAAAGTCTCACATGCCGAGTATTCAGCACAAGTACTTTAGAAATGTCAAGAAAAACGAAAAGTGATTTTTGATCGTAGTAGCACTTTAAGTCTTCATTATATGAAAATGAGTTTTTATTCTCATGCAAAGTAAAACTCATTACAAAACTTTCGGGAATGGCCTATTGTTTCCACAATACCGTTAAGCTTCATTTTTACTTGGCAGGATAAAGCCCAAGTTGAAGACTGCAGATGGTCATGACTGCATACACGTATAGTTGGCCTAAAATTTGTGGTCAGGGTTAATTTAACACACACGTGAAACTCTGGGAATGAGAACAGGAAAGACCAGGCATGCAGATTAAAGTAGAGTGAGCCTTGAGGTGAATATGACCAAAGTGCCACTTGTGTTTCTTTGCTGTAAAGGTTTTTAATGTCATATATGTACATGTGGGTAAGGAAACTCATCAATGCAATTGGAAACTATCTGACAGTGCAGCGAGGAATGTTATGAAACCTTTGAACAGAAATGCTCCAAACAGCTAGAGAAACCCAAAATCTGATTTAGAGGAAAACATGCCAACATGTGTGTGCACCTACCAATGTGCACTTCATGAGCATTTTTTCTAAATTAATGACAATTTCAAGTGTCAAAACCAATTTGTATAAACAAGGAGGTAATTGGGCTAATTGCTCTGAGAACCTGGCCATGCAACTTCAGTAACTTGGATCATTTAATTGACAGTTGGAGCAGAAAGCATGGTCAACACATTCAATGTACTGTACCTGTTGCCGTCATAAGACCTGTTGGACTTTTAGTTGATAATACAACTGAGCGCACAACAATCAAAGTATTATGCTCTTGATTTTTAATGAAGACTCAATTTCGTGATTTTTTTTTCCCGTTACTGTAAGAATTCATACTTCTTGAGAGACACCTGGAAGTGAGACAAGATTCCCTCTGTTCTCCTTTGTACACTTCGTGAATGCACTACTCAGTACTTCCTATCATCAAATGCAGACCTAACTATACCATCTACATTCCTGAAACAGATTCCAATACACCTAAGACAACAATGCCCAAGTATACACCACCACAGCATCTTGTTTAAAAATAAGCAGTTGGGATAGATGGATTTTTAGGACGGGAATAGGAACAGCAATGTTTTATGAAAACATGGGGAAAAAAAAGTAAAATTTCACACATATCTTCCATCAGAAAAATATCAGTGTGCCCAGTGCTTTGCAGCTTGTGAAACAATGCTTTATCGAGCTATGAGTAAATAAATGTTTATTGCTTAGGCCTTTGTTAGCCCTTTGCCTCCTGAGAAGTTCCCCAGTGAAGAGTAAAATTTTCTGGCATTTTAAGTCAGTATTAGGAGTTAAAGGTTTAAGGTAGTCAATCACACTGCACTATAGTGTCAGTAAGTACCTTTGCATTAGGATCTTCATTAATTATTGCTCGACACACAATCTGCTTTGCCCGATCAGCATATCTGTAATCATAAAAAGCAGGACCCCTTGAGATTAAAATTAAGATTTAGTAAAAGGACAAGGACAAATGAGGCACCTTAGGAGAGAAAACATGTGCAATACCTTAGTGTACTAAGAGTTTCCTCAAAGTTGATATCTGCTGGACTAATGGCAGCAATCATTGCTGTCTTGGAGTTTCCACCTGTTGGTTGTATTAAAAAACATTTTAACAGACTATTAATAAAAGATTAATCATCATCATCATCATCATCATCATCATCATCATAATCATAACTGCACTCAAACCAAAAAGTGCATGCACATACGGTACATGTGCACAATTGTCTCTCTAACATCCATATCAACAGTACAGTGCATACCTAGATTTTCCTTCAGCAGCCATGTTAGAACAGAATCCCTGTATGGTATAAAATCTGACCTCCTTCTTTTCTTTTGAGAGGACTACAGTGGAAAAACAATTTGCACATGGCATATCACGTGGTGATCTTTCATCTGCTTTCAGATGGAAAGGTTTAAAAACAACCTTACCAAAACAGCAAGCTTAAGCTATAGTTGAGTTATTAGCCTGTAATTGGTTTACAAGAGTTGGAACATGAACAAAAAGCAAGAGGTCAGGTTTGAATCTTGAATAGCAAGAGTTATAAAGCAACTTTAGTCTTAGTAAAATGGCAATGACAGCCTTCAATTTTCAATATGACCTAGTGATTCATTTGCTATGCTTTAAAAAATTGGCCACATGGGGACAAAACTTAGGGCATTGTGGTTTGACCTGTCTCTCAACATCTGATTCTGTACATACAGTGCTTGCATGTGAGCTTGTAAGTTAGAATAATCATCAAAGTAATGAAAGTAACTTAAATGTTTACAAAGAAGCCTAATAAAATCCAGGCTTGAGCATGACTCAAACCCCCGATGGTTCAAATTATTGTACTACACAAGTGCTTTTTTCTGGCTTCTTTGCAACTACTTATTCTAAATGCTTGCATGTACATCCTTGCGATGATCATATCACCAATAAAAATATTTCACATCCTCAGTTCATATATATATATATGAAAGCTTTTGCTTTCATGTCCAAATTGAGCACTCTACTGGGATGAGTCATTGCCGCTAGCAATTGCGCATGCTCACTAGCTCGCTAGTTTGAGCACTCTGGCATGGCTTAGATGTACCACATGTGTGGGACATTTGGGGTGGCTTTATAAGCTTAACCTCCATCCCAGACATCAGCACTGCACTGATGAGGCCCAGAAGGCCAAAACAGTACTGTCTGCAGTTATATATATATATATATATATATATATATAATCCATCAAATATCTTCACTTGCACGCGATTGGTCTAAATGCATCACATGACTGCATATACCCCAGTTAAAACTGGGGAATATCTGAGAATATTCCCCAAGTGATATTCCCCACTTTCAAAAACTTCAAACCGCGAAAATATTTGAAGGATAATAAACACACTAGCCTCAATTTGGCTTTAAAATTATGCTCGGGTATTTGTCCTTGGACATTACCTGTTCCTCGAAGCTCAGAGTTTTCCTCAAGCTTCGCTCTCAGAAAACTGTTCGCTTCTCGGAACAGATAATGTCCGCGGACAAATACCCGAGGATATTTTCACACCAAATGGAGGCTATTGTTTATATATGTGTGTGTACCAGTAGTTCGCATTTCATTTCTGTTATTGTTCACCTATTCAACTGTTAATGTATGGTCATAAAAACAAGTTCACAAGTAACCAACTCCCAGTTGGCTTCACTCCATAATGACCTCTAGATTGGAGTATGAGCACAACTACGGGTACAAGTTTTTCGTTCCGAGCATGCACACTTCGAAAAAACTTTTATCTCCAAAGTTAACGTGTGTACTCAGTACGGAAAACTCATACTCGTAGTCATACTTGTACTCCAGTCTAAAGGTCGCTAATATCTCAGTAGGTAGAGCAGCATGCAGTGCAGCCCCACAAACATGATTGCTCTCAGTCCTTTCCCTGTAATATTTAGTCATCTGATTACCTGTTCAGCTAGGGCAGATATCACTTTTCCCAGAGTTGTCAATGACTTGTTGATGTTTGCACCTTCCTTAAATTGGACAAAATTATTATTAATTTTTCAGCTGAAGTTAATTCGGGAAAAATTGGTGGCTGCAAATTATCTTCCCCCTAAATGATACAAAAAGGACCCAGGGTTCCCCTAGTTTGAAAAAATTTGGCAACCCATACAAGAGACAGAATGGAAGACTCCAAGATAAGCTAAATGAGCTAAGTTGGCATGTATATTGATGTGACTGACCTTCAGCCTTTCCCCTTTTGCTCCTGTTGCATCTGCCCTCTCACTGCCAGCAAGATCCACCAAACTCAACTTGCTAACCTGTTGAGCCATATCAATAATTTCATTTTTGTGGAAGACCACAGAGTTTGATAACCATTTGAAAATTATGACTATTTAGTATTAAATACAAGGAAGGCAAAAGTGAGCCAAAAATAGTTTTTCTTTGCAGAGCTAAGACAGATATAACTATTTTAACATACATTAATTTTTATTTGGACAAGAACTTTCAAGTATTGCTAGCAGTGCCACGTAGTACATGTATGAAACGTTTCCAAAATGACTTTCAGGTCATAATTATTTTAATCTTAAGTTTGATTTGTAATTTCTTTGTGTTTCATTTATGATAATGAATACCAAAGAAAGAAGATTTCACTCCAAACTAGGTTAAAATAATTTGACCTGAACTAATTTTCACCTGCAACATGTATATTAGTAGACCTGATCGGCAAACGCAATGTTGTACCCAATTCAAATCCTTTGGGCATAAAATGTTTTGTTCTAAGTATTTCCATATCATTTGAATGTGAATGCTACATTATAATGCAAATACAATAAACAAAAAATCTTAACCCCAGGAGATCTGAATTGGGTACAATGATAAGGATTCGCTTACCTTTGCTGTGGAAAGGTCAGACAGGGAATCATGGCTAACGGAAAAAAAAAATTTGTCAATAGTTGCAAATGATCATCCTCTGTACAAAAAAAAAAAAAAGCATGGTAATAGTTTTCACAGACTGAGCAAAAGTCCATCACTCTTGTTTACCTAAACCATCAGCTATCTTAATCTGAAGCTTTTGTTGTCAGAGAAATGTCTACTGTATACTACATGTACAGATAGAGATAGATAGGTTTATTAAAAAATATCACCTAGCAGTCAAAAGGCTGAATTGCATGACTATTTACAAAGTAAGTATGAATAAAACTATATAACTATTTACAGGCAGTATCAAAAGATTATAAAGCTATTGGCATTACATACTCATCTACTTGACATTGAGGGAATAAAAGTGTTCATGCAGCATTTTGTACGGATGACAGGGCGCTTAAACTGCCGCTACTTACGGGGACAATAATGTGGTTCATTTAGGTCTGGTAAAAGATGGCTTAGCTTGTGACATGGCTCAGGCATAATTGAACCAAAAAAAATTATTACATAGTTCGATTCGTCTGTCCTTGAGGGTCTCTAGATTACACAAAGAAAGCCTTTCATGATAAGACATGTCATTTGAAAAGATGATTGACAAAGCTCGCTTCTGTACACACTCTAGTTCGTCACTTAGATAGGTTGGCAAAGCATGACGGAATACAGGCACACAATACTCCAGCACAGGCCTAACGCAAGTAGAATAAAAACTAACGATATCATTAATAGGGACCCGTGCGTGCTTCAGCAGAATGAGAAAATACATGCGCTTATTAGCCTTTCTTATGACTTCATGAGTATGATAATTCCACTGGAGAGTGCTAGCAATGGTAACCCCTAAGATTTTTGCATTTATCTGTTTAAATGGAGTTTGTTTCTTATTGACCATTGTTCCACCTCAGTGACTGAGCACTGGATACTACTATTTTCGGACTTTGGAACAACCTTGGCCAGTGTTGTGTCGTCCACATATTTCCATGCTTGAGCTTCTGATGGATGGAGATCATTTATCATTAGCAGGAAAAGCCAAGGACCGAGCTTAGTGCCTTGGGGAATGCCAGAGGGCACCAGACCCCACTCAGAGAAACAATCACTAGACAACATTGTATATTATACAAAGATTTGTTTGCCACGCTTAACTGGTACCATACACTGTATGTCAAAATTTAATAAGATGTAAACGCAAACCAGTGAACAAAATGATGTTCTTTGGCTCAAGTTCATTGTCACATCGCACATTCAGCTATATCTTTTAGCAAAACAAAATTGAGCTGTACGGAAAAGATGATGACATGCACTGTCTTAAAGCAAGTTATTATTACCTCCGTTGAGTGAACACAATGCTGAAAATAGCATGTGATCTACTGCTTGTTTCATTCATGTTGGTGGCAGCCACTGTCCTGTTCAAAAAAGGAACAAAAACACCATTAAGATTATCACAGTGTAAGAGACTCTTGAACTTTTTGCATTATTGTATAATAATATCAGAAATAGGTTTAATGGAGACATAGTTTCTGATCAGACGGAGAGGTGGTTAACCCTTTCAGCCCCAAGGGGTGCCCCAGTGACGAGTAAAATCGTCTGGCGTTAGACAGAGTAAAATCTGTAAGTGGCACTACTGGGAGTTAAAGGGTTAAGGATTAAAATTCAAAATATGCAAAATTTACCATTTTTGTCTTTTGCCAAACACAAAAATATAATGTATATTTTCATCACTTTCCAAACCCTAAAATTTTGAGGTGGTGTCGTAAGGCTATACTTGCAGGCAAACCCGATATTTTTCCGACTATTTATGATTCAATTTCAATCCAAAATCTCTCCACTGTATTTAGAGTAATATAACAAACACTTAAGAAAGCTATGCATTTTCCACAGGTTTGGTCTACCCTACTAAACTAAGTCATTTTAATGCACTGTTCAAGTTGGCAATTTTGCAGGACACACCATTTTAGCCAAATCTGTTCACCTCAAATCAAGAAAATATTGTACAATCTGGCACCTTGGTGGTATGGTAAATCAGGAAATGGTTGGCATAACATGGCCTAGAATCAAATGGGATTAGAAAAGTCAAATTGACATACTTGATAGGATGTCCTACCTGGCTTTATTGCCTTCATCAATCAGGTCATTTATGTCAGCAAATGAAGTTACAGCAAGTTTAGTCAGGTCCTCCACGTATGGACCTAGCATGGGGTGCTCCCTATTAAAAAGCAATTGAGAATGTTTGACACAACCAACTGGCTGTACCCTTCATATTAATGTGAGTAAGGTTGCAGTAATTGACCATAGAATAATGGCGCTGATAGGGAGACATTCAAAAAGGAGAAAGAAACTTCTAATTGTAACATACGCATAACAAAGAATGTCCTTCCCACTGCCAACTGCTTTAATTGATGATCTCAGTTTTAATAATTATTACCACGACTACCCCCCCCCAAAAAAACAAACAAACTAACAAACAATACTTTAATGATATTACTAAAATCACCATCATTATTGGAATTGTCAGCTTTAGGCCAGGTAAATGACTGAAATGTATTTCCTCTGAAGTTGTGTACAGATGTAGTCAGCACATTACTTGAATGGCCAAGCTACCATGAGCCTCCAATAGCTAATTAACAGAGCATCTGAGCCAGCAATAATGCGTTGGAAGAGGATATGGTGGGTTAAACTCCTTTCATGACTTTCTCCTTTTAATTACCATTTCAAAAATCATCACTGTACAAACGCGTCATCAACTTTCTTTTTTATTCGCTTGTTAGTTTTGTTAAATGTTTTGTTGTAGTCGTGGTTTTGTTGTGTTTCCACAGTGTGTTTCCACAGTGCCGTCCACAGTGTTAGGTTTGTAATTAGTAGGTCTTGTTCTAGTGTTGTATCTGTAAAATTCTTTATCTCACCTGTTTTCATTAGCTTTCTATAAACTGTCCTAGTTTCACATAAATTTGTCAGTAACAGAGCAAGAAGAGAGAGTTTTCATTATTCTCAAACCTTCTCGAACTGGGTTTTGAGTCAAGTGTTGTTGATTCAATAAAAAATGTTAGACAAAAGTTGAAGTGATTTTAACTTGTGTTCTAGAGGTATCTGCATTATAGCATATGGCTATACAATCACCAACATCTTTCGGCAGGGAGTGGAAGCTACCAGTCACCATATCTTAACGTTATAACCCTCTCAGGTTACCAAAAAGGAATGCTCAAGCTTTAGCCTCTCATTAAGTCTTTTATTACTCATTATTCAGACCTGACCTGACTCTTAAGTTGTTCTTGGCACTTGGGCTCAGTAAATCTCTCACCCTTTCACAGTAGATTTCAAGATAGCTGACCTAATATGAAGGACAGGAAAAAAGACCTCTCTTGGCTTTGTCATAACTAAAATGTATGTCATCTATCAGGCACTTATGTCCAGCCTTATCTATCCCACCCACACCAGTTAACTTAATCTGATTCCTGGTTTATCGGTTATTGAGGTCATACAGTTGTAAGATGTCCCCTTTAACTGTCACCTTGAGCAAATGTTTTTTTTCAGAAAATGGGATTCTTTTGCATGCAGGTGTACCAATCAAAACTAAAATGTCCTTTGCTCACAAAGGTATTTTGGGAATCTTTGATTCTGTACTTGTCTGTGTTCAAAACTGGTTTAATGACAGACGTTACAGTCAAAACAGGTCAAGCGTATCCCTTAGATCCTAATAATGAAAAGATTATCTGAGATTTGAATGCATTAATCAATTCAGAACATGACCCTTGGAAGCAAGGCGGTGTTAGGTTACAAAAACATTAAAAAGCACTGATTCCAGACCCTGAATACTGTAAATAAAACTAAAGCTCGACAATCCTAACAGAAATGTAATGCAGTGTTTTGAATTTGCGATATTTACTTTATTATAACCACTCGAGTTGCCAACAGTTTCTTGTAACACAATCTTGTATTTCTCACAATTGTTATGTTTCGAAACTATTTGTGTATTCAAATTTCAAATATCCCAGTTATTAATAGAATCTTGGGGGGTATGCTTGACCTAGTTCACCTGTAACAAAGGAAGTAAGATTAGTTTTTCCAAACTGTACACTCAGCTCAGGGGTCTCGATAACAAACTACAAAATGTGAAATTGCAATATTATTGTAGCTGGTGTGGTTCAAAGATGCCATCTGCACAGCTCTAGCTGAAGAATAAAACCATATTGAGTGTTAATGATTTTAAAGTCTTGATAGTCTGCAAAACTACCAATCAGACACTTGCCTCAGTTGACAATGTAATCTCCTCAGTGTTGCTTTCATTGATCCTTTCAAACAGTTCTTCACAAAGCTGTAAAATAATTATGATAACTGTAACAATACCAAAGTGGGCCAGAGAAAATCATGCCATTTTCTGTACAGAAATGAAGGTGGACATTACATTGTTACACATCCTTGTTACACATCCTTGCCTGTCCACCCCTTCCCTTATATTTACAAGTAGATGTACGCATACACTAAAGAGAAATTCAATAGGGTGCATGACCAGGCAGAGTCGTTAGTGGTGGCTACAAATCGAAACATCTGTGACAAGCTAGATCTATAAATAATATTCAACGAACTCAGAATTTTCCTTTTCAAATAGAGCAGGAGGTGAATGGCCTTTTGCAGGCAGGGAAAAGCTGGGTGCGCAGCACCAATTTACAGCTGTAAGCAACAAAGGCACAAATTTCTAGGGGGTTCCAGGGTATGTTGCTGTGACTGAGCTCTTCACAGGCAGTGCAAGTCACCAGTCACTGGCTGAAAAGGAAAATCTTGTGTACCCTTCATGAGACCTAGATGTTACAGATGAACTTGATATTTCAAGACTCATTTTGCCCTGAAATTCATTTAAATTGACGTAATACCACTTAAAGCCATGGTGCTATAAACTACCAATATCAGCTGGTAAAGGAAACAATTATTGTACTGTCTTCACCAGAGGTATAATTCCTTTTTGCTCTGCCTCTTGCTTCCCCATCATGGTATATGACTTTCCAGACCCTGTCTGGCCATAAGCAAAGATACATATGTTGTATCTGAAAATAACAATGTAGGATCAGGTAATTATTTTTGTTGTTTTCATTGTTGGTATCACAAAAGATCATGATTATGATGAGGACAATGATGATGACAATGGCAACATAAGGCAAAAATACAGTTTGTGGAACATAGTACAGAGATGGGGGTTGCAAACATTTCCAAAAGACAGACAAAGTCTGTTTCAGTCAAAATAAATTATTATATTTCATTGAAATAGAATACAACAACACATATTTTTGTCAATCCAACATTATGGTGCACTGAGATTTAACTGTGATGAAGTAATCAAGGAGACCATTGTTGACAAGGAATTGACTTACCCCTCAAATGCATGGGCGAGCATTTCTTTACCAATATCTGCATATACTTTCTTCTGTGATGCAAAATGGGGGTCACTCTAAAATAATCATTTGACAATGGTAAGGAATAGTTACTGTACATTCTCACTTTTGCCCTTTCACTTTAGGTTTGACCTTAAGTCAGCCACTGGCCCAAATAATGAATTCATTTTGCAATACAACATACCATATACCCAGCTTACCTCATTATGGGACCAGTATGAGTAATCAAAGGTGAAACTCTTTGGCTTTTCACTCAAATTTCGTGGGTTCAGGATACCTGGAATAACAAAAACATTAATATTGATTTATCTACTTATTAATTCTTTATTATTTCATTCATTCAGTCAGTCACTCACTCACTCATTTGATGACTTAATTAATCCCATTCTGTAAATAATCTAGGTGGCAAGAGATAGTAGTATGAGCCCAAAGAGAGATAGAGGGGCATGTTCTGAGTCAGTTCTAAGAAGGATTTGAGATTCACTGTACGTTAATAATTTTTCATTATCAGAAATAGATTTTGTTAGACTTCAACAGCATTTTCCCTGAAAGTAGGCAATATACATTGTACAGTAAGATTTTTTTCTTGCAGTCAGGAGACTGAATATGCAAAGTGCACACCTCCACAAGATCAGACTGAAAGCATATATGAGGTGCGTCTGGCAGCCACTAATTCAAACTCAGCCCATATAATGGGCTCAAACATGTGATTCATATCATGAACCACATGTCTGTCCAGGATTGTAGAGGTGGGAGGCGTGGTTGATGCCTCACTTCCAGCTCACACGAAACAACCCGAGTATCGAAAGAAAAAAATACTAACATTGTTGTTAGTTGTTAAACCAAGTAAACAATTTAAAATAATACTAAAATTAACATTTAACATTTTAAAATTTAAAATACTGTACACCAACGTAAGTTAATAAGTACATGTATGTTTACGCATCATTGAGTACGCAATATGGTAGCAAATGAACCATGCACAGGTGCATAAGTTTATTCAACGCATAAAGGCAAAAGAGAAAAAAAAAACTTAAATGATTTCATTTTACACCTGTTCAGCTACTTATGCAAAGACTGAATCGATAGCGAAAATAAACGTTTCATTCAGCAGATTGACTCACTTGTGGTCGCCCCGTGCACACCAATTATGCATTTGCATCGCCGGTTTCTCTCGCGGCTAGCGAACGGCCTCACTCTTACTGCTACTTTCACCGAAGACATCACCTACGCAGTGTGTACGGGTCGATGGTCATTATCGATGTTGACAATAAATCGAACGCTTTTGATAACTTTTGATTCCACTGTGCATTACATCATTGCTCGAAGATCGAACAGAGGCCATCTGGTAAGACACAAGCTTACGACTTCGTAGCACTCCACGACTATCGACAGTATGAATAAC
Organism: Astreopora myriophthalma; assembly: GCA_014634185.1. NCBI lineage: Eukaryota > Metazoa > Cnidaria > Anthozoa > Scleractinia > Acroporidae > Astreopora > Astreopora myriophthalma. The sequence goes on from BLFK01000192.1 coordinate 766,615, forward strand.
CAGGCGTCTTCCAGTAAAAGACTTTCAACCAAAGACGCTAGAGTGAAGAATGTCTAAGACAGCTTCGAGTGCAAAGTAGTTCAGCTTTCCGGGAAAATTCTGCCCTCTGCCGTTCAGCTGTGTTGTCAAAAGTAATGTGGATTGGTAGGTACGTCATGTATGGGAAATTATATTGTACCCAACAAACCAGCGAAACGCAGTTTCACGAGGGTGGCACTGAGGGTAGGTGTACTGACTACGGACCACACCCAAGCGGTGTAGAAGGAGGAGGAGGAGGAGGAGGAGAAGATTTGGTTTGTTACTATGTGTCATTGGCTGCTGGAAAAATCTCAGCTGAGTATTGTAATATCAAAGCCAGTTTGTGATGCTGACGCTAAGTGCGGGAAAATGGTTTTTGTTGTGCTCTTTTGATTGGCTTATTGTGAGCCAGATTTTTCGGCCAATCACTGACTGTGTAATGAAAACACAAAAGGAGACATCAACCCATTGAACAGGCTTTGATTGAGCAAATCGAAGTTCGCACACAATTAAGAATAAGCGAGTTTATTTATTCCATCCAATGTTTGTCTTGCGTTTCCGAAGATAACCGCCACATTGAACTGGATGGTACGCATGAGCAGCGACTTGGGAACAAACATTCTGGATGTGGAGGGTGTCAAGGAGTACTCACTAAAGTACTCATTACTTTGTGTAAAGTAATGTTGCATGTTGGTAGAATATTATATCAGTTTTAGCAAATTCGCATGCGCCAATGTTTGGAACCGTCTACTTCCGGTCTACTCTATTGCGTACCATATGGAGGACACAACGGGTTGCAGTTTATATATATATTGCTTGAAATCCTATAATATATTAACTAGAACTGAGCTGTGAGTACGAAAGGGATCTGTCACATATGGTCTAGGGGCCGACATTTCTCTCCCTCACTGCCGCGTCGGGGGCAGACAGGCTGTCGTGGACGGGTATCTGAAAGCAGCGAGGAACTAGGGGTTGGTATAAGCGATCCGCGGGCCGAAATCTCGGGGAGACTCGTCATGGTACACCGCTCAGGCAACACGTCCAGAGGTACCGCTACTGGTCCAGAGTTTTTGTTTGTTTTCTTTTTGGCATTCATTATGCGCATGCGTGAATTCACTGTTACTTTAGTCCGTACCATTTGGGAAGCGGAGTGTCTCTGAGCTTTACAGTTGCAACGATAACCAACGAGGCTAAGGAATTTGCGTTACTTGCACTTTATTGCTCGTTTGGCAAAGAGGAAAGCTTGTATCCAGGGCCGTAGCTAGTAACAGGCAAACCGAGGCACTTGCCTTAGTCATTTCTTTCGTTTTTGTTGCTTAGTCCTCATAAACACCCTAAATATACCTAGAAAGGTAAATAGGCCATTTCCGAATTCACGTTAGCCTCTTTTTCAAAGCGAGTCTAAGTGCGAAAGTTTTGTGATGGTAATTAGTTTCACTTTGCATATGAATAAAAACTTATTTTCATAACAAAGACTTCGCACTTAGACTCGCTTTGAAAAAGAGGCTAACGTGAATTCGGAAATGGCCTATTAACCACGGACATTGCCTCAGCCATAATTTGTCATTGACATTGCCTCAGTCATTTTTTTTTCTGGCTACGGCCCTGGTATCATACACATACCACTCGTACAAAACCTAGCGTCTTGGGTTGACGTATAGAAGCACATTAACTGGTCGTCTTCCAAGCGACGAGTTGGAAATGGCCTATGTTTCCTTATGCTGCTAAGCGTTGACCTTTCACCTTTTACTCATACTTTAAGAGTCAAACCTTTCAGTCAAAGTACGCTATACGCAACAAGGGGTGTTGGCTGACTTTTATCCGCGGAGGCTGAATGTCTGGCATGAAGTTTTATGAAATTGCAACGAAGTGCTTCACTTCTACCAGATAAAAGTGTTGCATGCCTTCTTGCAATCGCTTTGGATTCGTTTCTTTGCTGCAACGTTTCTATAAACGAAGATAGACTACTTCGACACTCCATAAAATACAGGCCGTTGGATTGAGTTGTTTCGTGAAATTCTTTGGAATTGTAATGACTACCAGTCTATTTGAGACCTTTGCCGGATGCCCGGCATTTTTCCACTCAAACTGAAAATAGACCGCAATTTTTCGGCTGAATTCATGTTAACGAAAGGACATTATGTTCGGCGTCATCTTGTAGCCGTTATCAAATGCAAATTTCTAAAGTCTTGAATATAATTTTTCGCAGTTTAAGTGTGAGGAAATTAACATCGATTGTATCATGCCTATGAACATTCTATAAAACGATTGAAAACAAAAGAAAATATTATCCGAACAATGATTGATAAGAACGATGTATTGTTGCATGTAATTGTGTTGTTGATCACTTGGATCCATTTAACCATCACCCTGACGAGGAACTATGAAATATCCTTGAATTAAGTCATTTAAATAACTTTGTGTCAAGTAGCGCAGCCCGCATACTGATGTCGGCCTGTTATGACAGTGATTTAAGTGATTTGCTCCGGGTAGTAGGGTGGCGCAAACTCTGTCATCAAAGACTAGAAAATAAATCTATTATGATGTATAAAATTTTACATAGGATGACACCCGACTACTTAACATCAAATTGTCACTGTCATTGTCGTCACCACCCTCACCTAAGTTTCAGCCAAACCTACCTAGCTACAGTCTATCGGTTGCGTAGTAGGTAGGCAATTGGATATAAAGGCGGTAGGAGGGGCGCCAACAGTTTCCGCGTTTACTCGTGTTCTTTTGTAGGATGACAAAACCACTGCGAGGACTGTTGATGTTGATAAGAAAAATGACAATCCATTGCTGGCGCCAGTCGGTTTAATTTAGGAATTAGTTGGCATAAACACAGCACACTACAAAAACAGTGACAGTATGACCTGGGAGGGGTTTGGGGGGGGTTGGGGGGTGTTCGCATATAAAAGAAGCGAGGATGCTCGTCGTCTCGCTTAGGGGTGTAAGTTTCCGATTTTGGTCTCACTTAGGGTGTTCTGGGCAAAACGTCATTATATTTAGCCGTGAAGGTCTCGATTATTATTTCTTTTTAGGGTTGCACGCGAAGAAATATAAATATAAATATATATAATACAAACAAAATCTCGGTGGCGATGAAAGCCAGCTTTAAAGTGCTCGATACATTAGTGGAGTAGAAACAGAAAAGGTGTTGCAATGCAACAAGTGGTACGCATTTGTCTGGTATGCAGTAGACCCATACCAATACCATATGCAACCCCACGGCATACGGAAGTGACTGAACTTTAATATCACGGTAACCAATGAAAACACACAATCAAAATTAGCTATCAATATAAAAAGCTCGGTTATTGGATAAGAAAACAAGTCCAAGGACAACTATGGCGGACGATGTTTCGGCTGGTAGTCGATTGTGGCACCTTCAAGAACGTTTAAAGCAAGAACGATTGTTTGTGAACAAAGAAAAAGCGGAAATATTGAACCTCAACGGAGAGATACAATCGAGTTGTGAAAGACTTTACCACTTGTCGTGGATAACTCGACAACAATGGAAGGTCGTACAACGAGTAAGAGC
>BLFK01000192.1:775173-777938 GCA_014634185.1 Astreopora myriophthalma
TAGAAAACTTAGATACAGAAGATGCTAGTTTCCGCAAACGTAGCAGTGTGATAACCGATGAGGAGAAGAGACGAAGTACTGTCAGCCGTCATGGAAGCACAAGTAGTGGAACAATCACAGGAACTCAAGGTGATGGATCCAACCGTGATAGCCAAGCAAGCTTCTTGAGTTTTGACACAGAGGAATTCCCAGCTCGAAGTGGTTCTTCCAGTACAGCTGATGATGAAAGGGAGGTGTCTCAAACAGAGAGAAAGCCATCCCGTGCAGAGTCAATAAAACGGCGTTTGAAAGGAGGGAACAAAAGGGTGAAGGAGAAAAGTTCTTTTCAGGGGACAAATGATCTCCATGAAAATAGGAAAAAGAAAGACAAAGGATTTTTTACAAAGATGAGAAAAGGTCGCTCACACAAAAAAGCATCAAAGACAAGTGGGGCAAGAGTCTATGTGAAACTGGGTGATAAAGCACTTGAACCTTTTGATATTTCCACCAGGCTACCACACCCAGAAGTCGAGGTTGAAACTACTAAAGGTTTGTAATCAGCCATCACTGATCAGTTATTATCAGGAAGACTTCTGTGTTCAGATAATAGAAAGGTCACAAATGTTGTGTAGATCATGCCTTTTTCATCTCTGTGGCCTGGGGAAGGGAGTCTCTGCACCATAATTCTAAGTGTGTTAAGTTAATCATTAAATGATATTTATGTACTCTTGTATTAATTCATATCTGCCATCAAGGTTTCATGGCCACTTCTGCCTAAATAATCAAATCCATTCCCACAACACTAGAAATTCCCATGCCTTCCGTCTACCCTATTGTCGAACTAATCTTACGAAAATTTTCCTTTTTCTCCAAGGACCAAATACTTTTAACTCACTCGACAAAGAAGTCGTCAACTCAACTTCTTTATATGTTCCTTTAAGAAAAAGCTGAAAAGTAAACTTATAAATAGCTATGAATAAGTCTGCATTACGTATTGATTATTCGACTTTTAGTCAAGCTTAGTTTTGTAATCAACTTGTAGCACATAGTTTGAGGAGGCCTAATCTCTTATAAGCTTTATAGTTTCTAATCTTTCTTTAACTCATTCTCTTGTGTGCCAAATTAATACAGATGAAAATAAAATAAATGAATTACTATATACATGTAATTTAGAGGGCAGACTTTTTTTGTCCCATACTGTTTCCTTTGACGCCACACCAGGGGGCAGTAATGTTTTTTTGTTGTTGCACATCTTGGGAAATTGCAGCTTTGTATGACTGGGGGAAGTCTATTATATCTATTTCACAACTTAACTGGTCCTTATTTCATGTTACCTGGATGCAAAATACCTTCCCTAAAATGTCTCAGCCAAAGTTATTTAGACATCTGATTTCCACAAAAAACAGGGGTTTCTTTTGTCATCGACAGATGTTGAATATATTATAAAGAAATACACAGCAAAAATTACCACACCAGGACAACCGCAAACGGGTGAAAGTCATGTGGATGGCAATGAGGATGAGGACGATGATGATGATGAAGCTGTTGAGGATGATGATGATTTCTTCGATGAAGAAGAAAGGTTTGAGAACACCAAGAGAAAACTTCGGATGGTGCTGTGCCGAGCAGACTTTCAAAATCTTCCACTGCTCCATCCTGAAAACAGAGTGCCAGAAATACAGTAAGCCTTGACATACCAGTAACATCTGGTTAATTGTTTGTTTTTCCCAAGAGGGTATGCTCCTGATACTCTGAGTTGTCAGTCACCTGGTTAATTACATACACTGTGTATTTGTGGCGATTGGTGTATAATGAGTCTGCAAAAAATACTTGTAGACTCAAATCGCATCTTGGAGAGATGAAGGGCAGAGCTTGAATATCCCAGAATCTGTTTGATTTACAAATTACCAGGTGTGATGACATTAATGTGTGACCAGATTATAGCACTTATTTAAACAGAAAATAATGCAACCACAGACTAAATCAATTCTGGTTCTGTGGGAAAAACAATGTGAAAGGGCATGTTTATGTGGATATCTTCCCTTGAGGTTTGGTCTGATTTAATGCTAATACTCACTTTTTCTTTGAAAGGATGCATGGTAAAAAGCCCAGTCAAGAGCTTATGACCTGTCTTCATGTGCAGCTGGCTGAGGCAATAAACCTTGAAGACAGATCTTTATCTGCACAACTGCATGAGACGATACGATGCATCAAAGAACTTTCACCACACAGGTACACAAGGGGCCGGTTATTTACAGCGGTGATTACAGTGCCGTGAACACCTAAAATATGTCTGGAATGTTTATTGTGTTGTAACCAATCACAGACGAGATCTTCAAACCACAGAAACCACAGGCAAGGAACGGTTTCCTATCGGTCAGGGAACAAATTATTTTCGTTTTGTTTACATGTAAAAGGATACAAACTGTCTTATTAGGAGTTTAAAACACCGCTGTTCCCCAAGATCAGTGCTGGGGACTGCATCCAGTACGTCGTTCGATTTTAGAAAGAAAAATTTTAGAAGCCAACGCGACGCGGCGACGACCAGCTTTCCATGTAACGACATATCACATGAAGACAATAAAAAATGAACAATCGTGTTGTTTTCGTTTATGATAGCATAATCCTTGCTAATATTTTTTTTGTAGAACAAGGGGATTGGATTCATGTGGGCTAACGATTGAACCTTTGAACTACTGTGCCGGCAAAAGTTCCTTGATCGCAAGATCGCAAACTGGAAAGACCGCCGACCAAATTCAACATCTATGGAATGATTGACACATCGC
>BLFK01000192.1:778412-785912 GCA_014634185.1 Astreopora myriophthalma
TTGCCTGTGGTTTCTGTGGTTTGAAGATCTCGTCTGTGATTGGTTACAACACAATCAACATTCCAGACATATTTTAGGTGTTCACGGCAATATAATCACCGCTGTAAACGAAGAGTAAGTTAGACCCCGGTTTACGACAATCATGTTACCTCCAGACCTTTCTACAAGTGAGCTGCATTAAGAATATATATGCTTTTCTCCTCTGCTCTTGCCTTCTCGAAACTGTTTTCGACAATGAACAGCCAAAATATACTAGTGTTTGGGTAAGTAAAAGTGACTTGGAACGCGGATTTGTTAAGTGCCGGCTAAACTCTGTCTAAATAAGCGACCCAAGGAGTTCACTTCTGCAGTCCCATGGTTACAATTAGGCTATGGATGGTTCACAACTGAGTGTTGTAGAACCAAAGCCAATTGAATAACTTTGGTGTGTCAGAACAGATGTAAGAAGACTTCAAATCAGTATCGGTACCTGCATCCAGCAATAAGCACATAACATGCAGTGGAAGCACTTGGTTTCACTTCTTCCTCTGATTGGTTAAGGAAGAGGGAAAATGAGCAAGATTTGATCACACAATTGATAATCAGTTTGCATCCAGCTAATTGAGGCATGTGCAATGTAGTCGGCAGTCACCAATAAATTATTATGCAGCTTAAAGTAAATATATGTGCTGGCTGGTTGATAGGTGAAGGAAATTTGATTGTGAATAGCGTGCCCATGACCTATAAGGACATAGATGTGGCCTAAACATGACTGTATGAAAGCAATATAATGGTGAAAGCAGAAAACAAATATTGATGTGCATATCACTGTGGTTGTCCTTTCTGATCCATTTTACCTTGCATTCATCCAAGAGTGATGAGAGTGAAAAGACTGATAGATATTTTTACAGGTCCACCAGAAACAGCTAGATCATGACTGTAACTATTTGCAGGACAATTTGAAGCCCTTAATGATTCGTGTCTATTTTTGCAGCTGCTCTAAACTGCTTGATTCCCTGGAGGGGGAGTACAAGATGCGCTCTCCATACTTGGCTTACCTAGTTAGTGCACATCAGGGTTTACTGGCAACACATGCTCATTTGGACAGACTGGTGGAAAGGGTGGAGAGGTATGATCAGCTTATTAGTACTGTACTTTTTGTCTTGTGCAAGAATGCAATGAGCAAGACATACAGTGTTCAAGATAAGAGGCGGGTCTTGGGTTGAAAACCTGAGAAGCTCAACAGCTGACACAACAAATCAAGTGACAGACTTCAAATCAAGTCAAGTCACTTCAAATCAAGTGACAGACTTCAGAAAATGTATAAAAAACCACTTGCATTGACCCCAGCTTGAGCACCCTGCCTTGAAAACTTGTCTGGAAGGCTGGATATAGAAGATGGTGGCCAAAAACACTTACTTGCTTGCTTGCATGCTTGCTCACTTGATTCCTGTAATCTTTTCTTATGCCCTCCGCTCACCAGTACACAAGGCTTGCACATATAGTTAGTCTCGGGCCAAAGTCACACAGTGCTCCTTGTTCCCATATGGGGAATAGACAATTAAACAAAAAACTCAGGACAAACGCTGCCATATGTTTTATTTGTTCATCCATCTCCCTCAGTAGAATCACAATTTCTATATTTTGGGAAAAAACTCTCTGCTGATTTAGCTGGGATCATTTGTTGTCTCTGGAAATCCATGGAAATAAATATTCTGGAGACAGCAATTTGGTTGTTTGCCAGCAGTTTTTTCAGCAGTTGAAAAAGTATGGCACAAAACGGCACCCAAGAAACTTCAAGAAATCAAACAAGAACTTCTAAGTGTGTTTAGAAATAGCGGGGGAAAAGAGACTCACTGAAAGAACACTGAGACGAACGAGACTTGATCAACAATGGAGGTGTGCGTTGGGGATAGGAGCGTTGCGTGACTTCAGCCCAAGTGGCTGTGAATTTATGTTTAGGGGGTAGTAGCAAGGCGGCACTTTGCCACTAAGGTGAGTGATCAGCTGAAATTTGTGAACAGCTGCTGTTGTGTGCAGATATGTCCAGAATTGCACCTAATTAGATGCACGCAGATTTTGTTAAGCATCACAAAGTGTCCCCTTGCTTTTCTCCTCAGGTTGAATGTCACTTGTGTCCAGAAATACAGGCAATAAACATAAAAAAGTGTCCCGTAAACTGTGCTTTTCAACTAAACATAAACAGTAACCCTAACCTAAAAATAACATAACACTAACACTAACCTTACTAAATAAGAAAATGGTTTGAACCCAGGAGTAACATAGCTCGATTGAAAATGATCATCTGGGTGACTGGAGAAGGACTGTTTTTGTTGACCAACATTTCGACAACCTGTGCGGAAGCCATTTTCAGAGTCAAGTGATCGATTTTAGTCAGTTGAAAACAGTATCTCATTATGCATGTTTATTATACAACTTACTACCCTTTTTTCTACTCTATTTACATAACCAAACAATCACCGCTCATGTCTTCACAGCCAATCACATCACGGTGTACTAACGGCTACTCCATCTGTTGACCAATCAAATCGCTCACCAGGGTTTTTGAATTTTTGACTGACTAAAATTGATCACTTGACTCTGAAGATGGCTTCCACACAGGTTGTCGAAATGTCAGACAACAAAAACAGTCCGTCTCAGGATTCCAGTCACCCAGATGATCATTTTCAATCAAGGTAACAGAAAATGGGAATGAGATACCATCAGATTTGCCAAAGAAGGTATTGAAAGAAGAAATCCCCTGTCTTCTCTTCAATATTTTGGCATAACAAAAATGCCTGTAACTAATGCAGAAGGTAGCTTCAGCTAAATAGTTACAAGTCTTTAAATCCTTAGCTGCCACATTTAAATGTCTTGGTCTGGCCGTTTTAGCTATGGTTTCTTATGGCTCAGGTTACTTCCTTGCTTTCCTAAAATAAAATAAGAAATTTTAATACAAAAAGTATGTCTTCGGAGGTGTTGAGATTTCCGTTACTAAGTGGTACTTTCACTGCATAGAAATGTGTTGAAATCCTACACCGGGGATATGTCACCATGGGTAGTCCAGTTTCCAATTCACCAAAAGCACTGGATAAAAATACAAAGGATGTATCTGTACAGGGTTAAATTCAATCTGAAGCATACCGGCAAGAATTCTCACACTTCTATGTGTAGTTTTCTTTTATGAGTCAACACTTTCTCGCTGGTATTTGTGAATATTGTTCTTCAGGTTGAGGCTAACCCTGTACAGAGGTGCCTTTGATTTTGTTATCCAGCGGTCTGGGTGAATTAGAAAATGAGATATTTCTTTTTACTTGTTATTACTTAGCATTGTGCTGACTTGGTGGGACTTTTCTTTACAACAGGGACAAAGTCATCTGCCGCAACTTTTTTATCATGACTTGTGTAAAACTATTTCTTGAATCCAAAGAGAAGGGAGAAATAAATGCTTTCAGCCAGGAATTCCAAGCTTTACCCACTCCAGATGAGAAGGTTTGTAAGCTTAACAAGCAAGGTCATTCTGGCCAAACACAAGAAAACTTTTTGAAATTTCACGTAGAAAACAATTAGAAACCAGATAGTTACCATCACTATGGAAGAGGTACTTTTTTCATTAACTTACATAAGACAAACATCAGAGTACTGTAAGGCACATTGGGTTTCGAAAAGTCACTGGTTAAAATGAAAATACTATTTTTACATTTTTCATTGAATGCCAGTTGAACTTTGAATGATTACATTGTACTGACTTCTTCACAGTGTGATTTGCTTGAAAAGTTCCTGGAAAAGTTAGCTGAGGAGATGGAAAAGCATCCGATTTGGTCAGGTATACATGTGCATTGCTTCTTTTATTGTTGTGGTTGAAGTGTTGACTTTGGGTGGACTGGTGTTGCCAAACAGTCTGAGCCTATCAGCGTCGGTCATGTGGTGTATGTAAGACTAGTAAAAGGTTGTTTGAATTTGACTGACAGGTGCCAGTGAAGAGCAGTTAAATGATACTTTCGTAGCAACAGAGCGGGCCATTATGAGTAGCATCTTCAAATTTGCATTTTACCCCAATGGTAATGTTGACATGGAAAGAGACAGGTAATTCATTTAATTTCCTTGGGCCCAGTGTCTCCACTCCAAATCGAAAGAGAATGTCATGTTTTTCACTGCCACTCCCCGCCATTTCCTTCTTTTGGGACGAACGTGGAGTGCAAAATACCCAAAACAATTTCAAGGGAAATTTGTTGGTAATGAAGAGATGATGGTAAACATACTGATAATGACATTATGCCCTCTGATATGGAGTTCCATAATCGAATCTCGACGTGACAAACGAAAAGTTCTGTCTCCAAAGCTGTCAATTTTAATTCTTTGAGAACTAAAGCGGTATTGAACTTAGGATCTTAGATTTCGTGGCAAACTTAATCTGCGGACTGGTCGTGCAGGATCTAAAGAGAGTTGGGAGAATCTTGAAATAGATCCTCTGCGCAACCTGGAGCCAGTGTAGGTTTTTTAGTAAGGCTGTTGTATGGTGTAAAGGTTTTTATCCTATCTGCAGCGTTTTGAATCCGCTCGAGATCTCTTTGGTACTTACTTTCAATTGAATGTCGTAAAACCAAAGCCCAAGTAATAACAGAACCAGTCCCGAGGTTAGCAAATCAACTTTTCACCCAATCACAAATCGAAGTAATTCACGACTTGGTTTTACCAGCCAATTAGAATCCAAAGCAAGTCAAAGGTGCCTCCGCCAAGTGTTTAAAAACGAGACTGTCGCAAGTGGTTTAGTTTTGTATCGGATGAGTTGAAAAGTTCTGATCCCATCACAAAGCAAACCAAAGCAATCGCGTAATTACTTTTGACAGTTAATTGAAAACTGCTCTATCACACAGAAGACTGTGGCAATGATCCACTGAAAGAATTACGAGAGCGTTATCCATTTGCCCCGCGTCGGAAATATTTGCAAATGCGTCCTATTGATCGAGTTGCATGCCTTCATTAATATCGACCAGAGCACAGAAAACGTTATTTTTATCTCATTTTCCTATCTTCTTGGCCTAACTGTTGCATTCAATGCAAATTTCAGAACATTTTATGATCACGTTAAAGCTCTGCAAGATGTGATACACCCCAATCACAAGGCAGTGCGCGTGGCCAAGGTAGGCGTGGTTTTCATTTCTCAGATCTGTTACACTGGTATAAAACTTACATTGGTGTAAAAGCTTTTACAGACTTAATTTTGCTCCTCCTGACACTAAATCTTGTTTGAACATCCTGCTGTTAGATGTATCGGAGAGAGGCACCATGGGATTCAGCACAGAAGGAATTGCTTAAGATCAATGCATACAAGGTAATAACTAAATTATTTTTGTGTCTTGCCGGGTACCTTAGTTAAGAGGATTTTCAAGATGAAGTGGAATACCGATTTTTCTAACCTCCAAGGGAAATGGAAATTGCTTCGAAAAATCGGGAGTTCGAAAAACCGAAAATGGCATCGAATCACAGCGGTTTTACCCCTCTTGTTAATGTGTATTAGTAAGCCATCTCGGTTTACTGCACAAACAAAACGTTCAATGAAAACTCGACGAAAAAACTTTGATCACGTACAGTAATTCAGCACCCTCGATTGTTTAAAACGGCGTTGTACATGTGGTTTCTTGCGACTTCAATGACAGACTAGTCACTTGCTTGGCAATAAAAAAGAGCATGAAAACACATTCTCCGGAACTTGTTAATTGCGTCCAGGTTTGTATGTTTTAAGGCAAAAACCGGGTTTTGTTTGTTCTGGATTTTTGAAAGTTTGAGAAATTGAATGTAAAATTTTGAGGGAGAAAAAGTATTCGTTCGTTTTGGTTCGAAAAATCGGGATTCCACTGTATTTGAATCATAGAACCCAGCTAGGGCGTACGAATCGCTCGCGTGAAATTACTCGTTCCTCGCGTTACTCGCGCGAAAAGAATCGTTAACCTAAACTTTTTTCTCCCGTAGACACCAACTGACAAACTTAAGTGTGTTAAGCGTTGCTGTGCCACCATTATGAATCTGTTGTGCATGGCAAGCGAGACAAGTGTTCCTGGGGCAGATGAGTTTGTGCCGGCGCTGGTGTATGTAGTGATCCACGCCAATCCTCCTGATCTACTCTCCACTGTTCAGTACATCAATAACTACTATGACAAGCGGCTAAGTGGAGAGGAAGCGTATTACTGGATGCAGTTCTGTGCAGCCATTGCCTTCATCAAAACCTTACCATATAATTCTACTTATTAAGATTGCTGCGAGCTGTGAATAGAAAAGACCAATTTTATTGTGCAGCATCTGATTGAAGTTTCCAAAAGAGCAGTCGCTTTCAATTCAAGAGCGGAAGAATAGGTCGGCTATCGAAGTGCAGAGTCTACGTAAAATGCGGACAGTCCAGGGATCAATTCAGTGCTTGCAATACGCGTGGAGGAGAATGGGGTTTTTGTGAATGGTATCAACATTTAGCGGCGTTTGGCGAGCGAAAATCGTGAATTCTCTTGTAAGCATATAGCCCTGAAGCGTGTGCACGTGTTGGTACACTAAAACAAAAAAAACGCCTATCATACTGGTGTACCAAAGCGATGTTGCGAAACTCAACTTGTTTGTACCAATACTTTCTCTTTTTAATGGCTGCTGGTCACTCGAGTGATACGTTTAATTTACGATTTTTTAAATTTTCCATTATGTAAATAGCTTCTTGGAAGTTGCCTTACTTGTTGTGAGCTCACCATCGGCTTTTTTGACAGCCACTCGTAAACCAATTCTTCAGAAGGAAACAGTTTTGCGTTGAGCTTTTATTGTCACAAACTATTAATAATTATAATAAATGTATTGATATGTGATGTTTAAAAAACGAGCAGGAGTGTTTTATCGGGTTTAAAACCACGAGACGTAGCCGAGTGTTTTTAGACCCGATAAAACACGTGCTGCGAGTTTTTTGAACAGCTTCAAAAACATTCCACAAAAAGCGTGTCCCTCTGAAGTCTGAACAATGGTTCAAACTTTGCAAGGAAAATTATTAGCATACAAGAAAAACAAGCTATGCCTTATTAGTATTCTTTATATAAAGAATACTAATCAGGAGTGTTTTATCGGGTATAAAGCTCATGCACGTGACGTTTTATCACTGACTTGATAGGCTGTTAGGCTCATGAATTATTAATGAGTTTTTGAAGCTTATGTAATTACAACAACCTCAGTATGCGCTCCAAATGCCCACGAGAATTCGCTGCAATCACTCCGCTGTGGACCTTTGCCAAGATGGTTGAATGAGTCCTGTACTTGCCAAAGCCGCCATTTCATCACCGTAGCAGTTTCTTATTGTGTAGATTATATGTAATGGTAATTGTGGTTTCAAAAGCGAACGAGCGCGCAGCGGGAGCGGGATTTGAAATCGCAACATGCTATGATTTCGGGGACGGCTATTCATAGTTATTTTTATGGAGTTACTTTTATAGAGTTAGAGTTAAGCCTCCAAAATCCTGAATTCATGATTTTGGAAGGGTTAGCTTAAAGTTT
>BLFK01000192.1:790912-794938 GCA_014634185.1 Astreopora myriophthalma
TGTCGAAACAAAACTCTTGAAACACCGATAAAATTAATCTGTTCAGCTAGGAATTTCTCAGCTTATTAATACAGCAACGAATTCAACCGGAGCAGATAATAAGTCATGTTTCTTGGAAAAAAGAAAACAAAACTTCATACCCTTGATACAATAATATTTATGTTCCTGATTATCACAATGACTATTTGTCGTAATCGTGTTTTCTTGGTCTCTTACCTTTATATACGTCTCGGTTACACGCTGTGTAGAATGTTTTACGGTGCACAGAGAATTTCTGTTTTTGTATTCAGTTTGACCACAACGGTTGTACCAGACTACTGACGTTCGTAAATGTTTGTTTACTATCGTGGATAACCAGATTGAACATCCACGGTTAACTTCCACCCACACCCTGACACAGTGGAGCCATTCATATAGGAGGGCTTCAACAGTCAGAGTCTAAATGTCACACTCTTGCAACGTAAAACAGCTACGCAGCACAAAACAAAAAAAAATGTAATAAAGTCCTGGGAACGTTGGATACTTAACCCTGGAAAATATAAAGTAAAAAAAAAAACCCTCATTACTGAAGTCAAATGGCAATGACGAACGTTAGTCGCCAGTCACATCCTTAACTTTCCAGGTGCCTCAGCTCCTGTTTGAATATCTCGTTCTGCAAACGCTGTAGCGGCAGAGGATTCTGTAGTTACTCCTTTGCTGGTTAGCGGCGGGAAGGAGCGAAGAGCATAGAGTCTATAGTTTGAAATTGAAACTGAGTCATTCTTTTGTCAGCCTTTTGTTTAGTCTCGTCCTCAACTTCCAACTTGGAAACCAAGAAAGTGAGCTACATTTCTGTCCTACAACTGGGCCGCTTGCGACGAAGTTAAAATCTCACGGTGATTTGTTTTATCCAAGGCAATGTCATCACGCTTGCAATTCTAAACTTCGAATTGTCATAGTGAGATAAGCACCTTAACTTGATGTCATCTTGACAACCGGGGGATAGCGACTCTAACTTTAAGTCCTCCCGGAAATATAAAATATCCTCCCGGAAATATAAAATATCCTCCCGATTTATTCGGTGATGTTCCCGCAAAAAAGTCTCATGTCCTACTTTTTTTTTTTGTGCTATGTCCCGAAATTGTGATGTTTCCCACAGAAAGTCGCAAGGCTTCTGATTCTCTGCAAAATCTCATGATTCCCGGAAGAATGCTGTTTTCCTCCCGAAACAGGGGCCCGTTTCTCACCATCTTAAAACTACGATCCGCTTATTCTAGAAAGGTTAAATGAGGAAAAACGAATAACAAGATTTCGTGCTTGAAATTGCTTTGGTTCTTAAGAGACACTGGAAATTGTAGCACACGAAATAGCCCGAAAAGTCTCGGGTATTTTGAGAAATGCGTGCAAAAGGCGTTGTTACAGTTCTCACCTCCCTTTTGACAGAACATTAAATGCTGACAATACTTCCTTTCTCAGAGATCACAATAGTCACCTTCAAATTGTAACGGAAAATACCAAAGCCCTCATGGTTATCACATGTACAGGTTTAACTATCAAACTGTGGAACGACTTTTTGTCAAGTAACGTAAAGGCCCTTGTTGAGCGACGGACGGCACCGGGAGTAGGTTTTCTCACTGATGGGAAGTGTTTCTGCACTACATTTAGTATAGAGTAAATCGCCTTTATAAAGCTGGATTAGAGACTGAAGAAAAACGTGCTCACTGGCGGTAAGTCGCAAGCCATTTCCACCTTCACTCGCCGATAATTCAGACACTGAAGTGCAAGCAAAGGACAAACGATCTGTGCCTCTTACTACGTGTACGTGTCAAATGTAAAAATGTGTATGTTGTAACTGGAAAGGTGATACAAGTATTTTGTTTTGATGTGGTTTAAGTCAATTTATTTCAGCGAACAGTGCCGGCAACAACATACAACCACTGAAAAAAAACTTTAAATTTTCAAGTCGAGCCATAAAGATGTGAAAAGAAGGCGAAGCCAGCCCTTATATATAACTAACTTCCCCTTTAAAAGAAAACGTCACACTTGCTGCTGCCGTCAGTCACTCAAAAACGCTTGTATCTCAGCAATCCAATATTCTACTTTCATTTCGTATACGTAAAAACCTTACGAAAAGCAAGCATCGCCCAAGCTGCAATTATAAACGTGCTTGAGCCACTTTAATGGTCAATCTTCTGGCCAAAACCATATCTCAGTCAAGCAGTAGGTCAATCAATCACGACCCGTGGTTGGTGAAATAAAGATTCAAGCACAAGAGATATTTTACAGTACCTTAAAGTTTAATCTAATCGCAAATTTAGACAACTTAACCGTGGGTTTGAGATGCTGCATAAAACTGTACCTAACCGGCTCGGTACACTTGGATATCCACATTATTTAAACATCCATGAAAGGTCCATCTAGCTACAGTTAAGGAGGCAATCAATCGCAGAGCAGCCATACTCGTATAATCCTGCAGCATTCAAGATTCTTTAAAAAAGGGGGGATGGCAGAGTTAAAGTTATCCTGACATGTACAAAACGGTTTCGGACATTTGAAGTAAAAGTTCATCTCTACAGAAAATCCTGGCGAAAAATCAACCTTAAGTCGTATTTTGCTCTGTCCAATGAGAATCATTTTCAGAGGACAAAAATAGCAATACCCTCTATCGAGTCCCTCAAGCACGCATCTTAGCTACAAATTCACACTTAAGGTACGTGTTTTCACTGAGGGTTTGTCACACAATCTTTGTAACAAATCACAGCCTACTAAGCCCGTGACTGGCTCTGTCACTATCACATCTTTGTCCGTTTTGAAGGTGGTTCGTCTCGGGACCGGTCGTGATTTCCCCTTGAGTCAAAGTCTGCATTAGCCATGTCACTCAGCCCCTGGAGACTGGAAAATTCAGAGCTCCCTTGATCATCTTTATCCTCCTGCGACCCGGGTATTGAGTCAGACGGTGTGTTGCTGCGGCTTCCTGAAAGGCAGTATAGCTACGTCTAACTCCAGTGCAACAATATGGAGAAACTTCACTGCCTTCCTTCTCTCGTCGCTTTGTAGCACAGTTTCGAAGACGAGAAAAGAAAGAAATCCCGGCTCCGGGAACTCATATTGTACACTATTGGTCCCCTTGCGCAGCAGTCAGAAAATAAGCGTCTTTGGGGAACTTCTCACCCGAAGCTCAAAAATGTTCAGTTCCAAAGGAACTGTTTCGAATTAGCCACTGTTCCTTAGTGCTCACTCAAGTGTCTAGATGTCTGGCAGTTGGACACGTTTTTAAAATACTCGGCAGTCTGAAAATTTTCGCAGTTTTTGCGTCAACCAATTGTGATCGGAGCTAGGAGACACTTTTTAGCTTAAAATTAATGATAATGATGACGACGATGATGATGCAATTAATAATAAAAATGATGATAATAATAATAATAATAATAATTACACTTAAGATATTTTTGAAACAGTTTTTAATCTATTCTTATTTTGTTTATAGTTATATAGATTCATTTTATTGTACTTAGTCACTTAGGGGCACTTTTGACATTTTATAGAGTCTACCAAAAATTAAAAAAAACTAATACTAGATTTTAGACATTACTCATTTTAGAATAGAAATCAGAATTAATATTTTAAGGAAAAAAAAAAAGCAAGGATTATCTAGTTTTTATAAACTACATTTGTAGGGTTTTAGGATTTATAATTTTCGATTATTTGAATTTAGATAGATTTAATTAAGATTTAAGTAGGGTTTCAAGAGCTACTTAGGTAGCTACTTTTTTTTTCTGTCTGCTTTTCTGTTTTTTTCTTTTGTCTTTTTTTATTTAGTTATTTTTTAAAAAGATTTCCAGCGATCGGTCACGTGATTTCACGCCCAGTCACTGTAGCTACCTTAGGCATTCATGCGTACCTACTGCCATAATAATAATAATAATAATAATAATAATAATAATAATAATAAAACACAGAATAAAAAAAATAATAAAACACAGAAATCTTGGCTACCAAATGAAACAATATATATCACTGACATTCTGGGAGTATATTCAGCCAATA
>BLFK01000192.1:796507-808491 GCA_014634185.1 Astreopora myriophthalma
CCCCCCCCCCCCCCCAAAAAAAGACATACATATACCACATTATGCCCAGAAAACATTTCCAAACTACCATGAGAGAAGACCCTGCACTGGCCTGCCCACAATCTGGTTGTTTTTGAGACTGTCTTTGAAAGGAATATGAAGTGCAATTATTTGCCATCCATTTTCATTGTGCTTCTGTGGTTACTGTTTGCTCGTCAGCTTTTGAATCTCCTTTCAGTGACTAATTTACCACATCAAACATTAGCAATTTTTAGCAACCAAACAGTTCCCTTCTGACCTGCGACTGGACATTAGCACCAACATTAGACCCTGTCTGGTACTCAGCTGCACCCATGCCACTTCCATTCATTTGCACTCCCGACATATACATTTCAGGCTGTGGCTGACTGGTGATTGGCATCTGATGCTGAGATGATGGTGCCACACCTGTTGGACTGCCTGCTACAGCAACAGCAGGATACTGCCCTAAAATAAACAAGGCTGTCTTGCTTGAAACTAGTCAAATTAAGAGTCTGTCCTCAGCCAAAAACTCTACCAGTACTAATAATCCAAGGGCTCTGAACAAAAAAATGTCAAATGCGAATTTTGCACAATTTTGAAAATTTGTGGCCAATTTCCCCCAAATCAACTGCATTAAAATTAAGGGTGAATGGTCCCATAATGTATGCCAAAAATTAGGCAATAGGGTGAAAAGAAGCAAAAAAAAATGTTTACTAAATTTCATATTTCCATTCTCTTGCAGCCCACCCCATCCCACCCAGTGCCAATTGTTTCCCCTTTTGTAATTTTCTTCATACAACTTGGGATTGGTCATTCCATACTTACAGTAATTGTTGCTTATTGAGCGAAATTTGGTACAATTCTGAAAAATGACCAAACTTGCTCTAAGAGATCCCTTAGCACATTTTTGCTTTGAGCCCTTCAGTTGATCAGATAGTAGTATGTTTCACTGACCCCATTTGACAGAGACTGTAGCATCCAGTGTGTTTGACGGAGAAGTAGGAGGCACATTTCTTAATTACCGTAATTTCTGGACAATAAGCCACTGATAATTTGTTAGTTTTTCAATGGGCAGATGCATGTGTGAGTAATAAGATCATTTAAGTGTGGGTAAGCAGATCACTTATTAAAAGGTGAATTCCACAGAAACGTAACATGGAATGCATAAATCAGCACTTTGGTTGTGATACATGCATGATACTACACCTGAGCAACAAAAGGTTATTGATTTGAATTTGTGAGTGTTTTTTTACACTTAAGTATGCTTACTTTCATTTTTCAATGTGCAGGTTATCTGCCAGTGCAGGTTTTCTATCTTACTGCAAAAATTGGTCAGTGCAGATAACTGCAGGTAATTGGCCGCAAATTACAGTAACCAGTTGTCAATTACACATACATTTACCATGAGTGCACATCAGAAACACACGACTACATGTAATTAAAGAAGGGTTTTCCTCAAGAATCTGGTTAGTTTTAAATTGTGCTTAGTAGTAAAAAGAAAATCAGTGAACATCACTTAAGAAGGAAAAAAAAACATGTTTAGCTAAACAGCATTTAACATGTTTAAGCCTTCATGTGCATGGGGTATAATAATAATAATATTATTGGTCTTGTTAAGTGTGCTAATGGTGTAAGCAAATTCAAAAGAGATTATCTACATATATTGAGTTATAATTATTTTATTTGAAGGACATTTGAAGAGCACTGAAGAAGCTCTACTTGAGCTGAAAGCTGGCCATTCATGCTACAAAATTTACTGAATTGAAGATATGTGGAACATTTACGTGTAGTACCTTGACCAGAGGAAGGGACTCCTTGCTGCCCCTGGACTTGGCCTGGGGCCCCCCCACTTGCTGCAGCTTTCGCAGCATACATGTTAGCCTCCTCCTGGGCTTTTCCAATATTTTTCTTGTACCTGATTCTCTTGTTACCAAACCAGTTTGATATCTTCAAAAGAAACAAAGGAAAATGTTTAGAAGAATAGTTTGTCTTTTCTGAATCTTAGCTATTGTTCTCTTTAGCATCTCATTGCTGTAACTCCTTTGTTTTTCTATTTTACATCATCTAAGAGTTTCACAAGTTCTTACAGTGAGGATTAGCGAGAAAGGAATGCATTGTGATTTCACTGGAGAACAATTATTGGAAACACATTCTAGAGCCACTATAAATGAAGTAAGGATAACAATGATAGTGATGTAGAGTCAGACAACTACTTCCAATAAGATCATAATCTCTTGAAACTCATTTAACCCTGGACTACAAAGTGGTAACTCATAGGCTAGATTTCTGCCACTTCGGTGACGCACTCAGGTTGGGTCTGAGTTTGGGGGAGGAGAATGAACTCATTTTCCAAATGGGGGCTGGTAATTGTGCCTGGTAACTCATGGTAACAAAATTATCAAACTGTCCAGTTCTCCCATGTTTCACTGATGCAAGATCACTAGAGCAAAGATTATGTGTATGCTGTATCAAAATCACAGCCTTTCAATTTCTTATAAACATTATATAAATACACTACACCAGCACAGTGATCAGAAAGATGAAGACCAGTTGCATGCAGTGCTTCATTTTAACATTATTTTCACGCAAAAAATTAAATGAATTATAAACTTAATTTACAATAAAACTACTAAAAATAATAAATTACTGTAATAGGATGCAAATTCTATAATGTTACTAATGCTTCTGTTATATGATGGCTGTTAGAACAGCTAATTAATTACTTATTGCTTACAAGTATGTAGCTCACGCTCAACCCACAACATGAATTCCTTTAAGATGTTAACATTTTGGTCCAGGACCAAGTTGTTCAAAGCAGTAATACCATAACAACCCATAGGTTTTAATCAGACTTAACCCGGGGTTAGTGCCAACCCTGCTTCGAACAACTCGGCCCAGGTCTCTCACCACCGAGAATTCAAGTGGAGAGTTAGAAGAGCCTATCACTATGTCTCCAAGAGTACCTGTGCAACACTTATTCCACATTTCCTTGCTAATTCCTCCTTAGCCTCCTCACTTGGATAGGGATTGCTGAGATGTGAGTAAAAGTACTCATTCAAGATTTCTGTTGCTTGCTTACTAAAGTTTCTCCTTTTTCTCCTAGTAAAACAAACCAAAATTGAAAACTTTGTAAACAGCTTCATCACACTGAGTAGAAAATGGGTGCATGAGAAGCCTTTGGACCTCCACCGTTACCACCATCTTCTTACTGTATCAGTACATGTGACACACCCAGCCATGAGCGTGCATACATACTCATCCAGGCACAGTCACACTGCATTAGCAGTGGAAGAGGAGAATGGGGAGAAGGGAGGGACACAAAAGAAAACAGAAAAACAAAGCAGAAAAACCACTCAGAATCTGCAATGCTCAAACATGCCATAATGCCATGCTACAATGACATGCTCTGTGGTGATGCTGATATCAAAGAACTACTAACTACCAATCTGAATGCCAGCTTTCTTTATAGACTGTTTTCACATGACGTCACGGTGGCCATGTTGGTGTCCCTAAACAAAGAAACGGGGGCCATTTTGGTGTCCCAAACTAATCCTATGGGAATTGAACTCAATTCTCATGCAAACATTTCCTTTTCTTTTGGTTAAAAAACATGGTTGCTGAAAACACTCTAGTATTAATCTAGTTAAAAAGAATGCAAACAAATTCATTTCTATATAATTTTGCATGACCTCGTTTGTCATTATCCACATGTAAAAAGGGAATCTGTAAAGGGGTTGACTCCTCCCCATAGGTATAAAACTTGATTGGAGAACATTTATGTGGAATAGAGTTTGAAAGTTAAACTTGGCACAAGTTTCTAATTTTACCTTGCATCCAAGAACCTTGATCTCAAGATCATAACAGCTTCACATGTACTCTGTTTGAGCTGCATCTGAATTGCACTGAACTTGCGGTGGATGATATTCACCATTCGTTCTATTTCCTTAGGAGAGATGGGTCGTGTTCTTGATTGCTCCCTCAGCAGATTCATTACGTGAGTGGTAAATTCATTGCAAGCCTAAGAGAGAGCAAAACAAACTTTTAACACTAATGGCACATACATGTACATTTGGAGACTGTGGTTTTCGGTCTGCAATCCGAAGCACAACCAAAGCCAACTACCATTTGTTTTTGCTCAATTTACATGTATACATTGTACACTTCCAGATATAATTGGTTCCATTCAATGTTTGCACCTGCTTTGATTGACCAGAGTAATAACTATGACTTTGATTTTATGGCATAACTCATTTTAGATGTTCTATGTATATTTTACATGAGTGTTTGAATTACAAAATTATTATTATGAATTATGCAAATTTACTTCATCAATTTCCTAAGGTCCTTCACCTGCTCATATTTTTCCAGTTCTGTGTGATATATCTGCCTGATCTGGTTCAACTTAGCTCTGTATTCTGAATGTTCTGCTTGGTTCTCATGCACCCCTGCTGCAGCTGCTGCTGCTGCAGCAGAGCCCCCTCCCTTCTCAGGACCGGCCACACCTTCTGCCAGAAGCATATTGTCCAGCCTCATGAGCTGGGGGTCTGGAGGCTCATCCTCTTGTGATCCACGAATACTAAGGACTGTGATTCAAACAAAAAATAGCTAGTGTTTAGTTACCAGTATTTATTATTTATCTATTTGTATTAAGTCATTGTACTCCTACCTTTAATTCCAATGATTAAAAATGTTACAGTTGCATGCTTGGTGACCTGTCCCAAGTATGGAAGCCACACCTCATTTTCATACAAACCTCTGCTTTCCTCAAACTAGTTAGCATCAGAAAACTTGATTTACACAAGAAAAGCATTGAACTCTGTATCCAAACAAAGTCACTGGCAGACTTATAGGCCAGGCTGCTGAGCACACAGTTGCAGAATGGCCTATCTACAGAGGTGTTACTACCTATATTTCTCACAATTACGGTAAAGGAGATTGAAAAAAGTAGTCTTCATGAACCATGATATTAAATTATGGGAGTGGGTAATGATTGAAAGTGGTTGACATGTATTTGAGTATCAGTCGCACTTTACTTCCATAAATGTTGGTTGAAGTGGACAGCCACCAATGTGATGATCAAACGACACTTAGTACTTATAGCTCAAATATTTAGAAAGAGTATTTGCAACTACAACTATCTGTCTTGCTGGGGGCATAGGTTAAGTAGGGGCTTACTTTGGAACTACCATAAATGTTCAAATTAGCGCCCGGGGCACTTATTTAATTTTCTAAGGTGAGAAGGGGGCACTAATTCGGAGGGGGAGCGCTTATTTGAAAGGGGGGGGGGGGCTTATTTCGTTTATAAATTTTTGCCCTCAAAATGAGATTATCTTTATTTTTAGTTAACCCAAACTGCAACATATAAAAATTCAAAAAACCTTGTAGAAAATTACTTTTTGTGAAACTTTAAACATTGTCAAGATGTTTTCGAGTTGCCCATCAAAAATGTATTGTACCATACTTCTTCAATAGAACAGTTCTAACAATGCTTTTGCCATTGTGAAATGTTTTGTATGAAAAGGACAGCCTGCGGTTAATGTTCAGTTGTCTTCAATTAAACACACAATAAAACACATTGTTAATGCTAACATATCATCTCTCTCCCTAAGCATCTGGATCCTTAATAAACTTCAATTTTGGTATCGCTGTCCTCAAGCAATGTTGTCATAGGGGCTGCATCTTTGACATCCCATAGCGTGATGTCCTGAAACGGATCATTCTCCAGTGTTTGCTGAAGTTACTGTTGAACTGACTTCAGTGGTGCCAGGCTGGAATGGCAAGGTTGACTTGGCTTCAAGAAGTGTATCAGCTCATTTTCAGCACTGTCGACAGCAAGTGTCAATGCACAGCTCTTGAATGAGTGTACTATAATATCCTTATCTAAATCATTCCATGCTTCAAGGATCAACCCGAGTACAAAACCTTGTTTTTTCTGGGGGGGTAGGGGGTGCTTATTCCAAATTGTAAGCCTTAGGAGGGGCACTAATTCAAAACAGGGAGCTTAATTGAAGCTGGGCACTAATTCGAGCATTTACGGTACATTCCTTACTACTTTTTCTGAGTATGCCTGAGTCACTGACATAAATTCATCACTTCATACATTTCCTACTGTTTGTAGAAATTTTATGCCCTCTTCAAAAATTTGCGTGTAGATGAAGCCAAAAGACAGTGTGACATCATTGCATAATGATGCTATCATCTGAACTGTGACAGATGTGAAAGACACACATGAGACCAGCAGTCCAATGTCTTAAAATCGAAAAAAAACACAGAACCCTGCTGACTGTGCACTCTGTGGTCATTTGCTTTATACTTCACACGCTCTACAGAGTAGTGATAAAGTGAGGAGACGACAGATGTCCATTACTATTCTTGGTTTGCAAGTGATGTCATAAAAACCTAAAATAAATAGTAAGTTTTTTTTTGTTTTTATCATCATCACACAAAAGACATTCAAAACATACACCTGTATCTGATAGCATTGTTTTGAGAATAGAGCAGTTTGAATTTTTTCACAGTGTGTGACATGAGATGGCTGCTGAGAAATCCATCAGGTACATGGAAATAGCGACTGACCTTGTGTTTTTGATGCCTCAACATCCAAAATTATGAGGCAGGGCTCAAAATTAAAAAAAAAAAACAGTTTAAGTTACCTTTTGGCAACTAATGATGAAAAAATAGTCACCAAATGCAAACCCTTAGTCACCAGATTGTATAATGACAGAAACTAAAACTGTATTCTTCAACTGTATTCTTTTAATTTATAAGAGAAATTTAGTCGCAAAAGTGGCGACTAAAATAATAATAATAATACTTTATTTATATAGTGCTGATTACATTACAATGTCCAAGAGCACTTTACAAGTTCCAAAAATAATAATAAAAGAGACCTTTTAGTCGCCAAGAATAAAATTTTAGTCACACTGGCGACTGTATCAGTCGCAATGTCGAGCTGTGTGACAGAAGTGTACATTCCATTGTTTTCAAGCTCATCAAAGAGAAGAAAGTCTTTGAGAGAGCCATAGTAAACCCTATATCTTTGCACTCATTTCCGGCTGCCATGACGGTGTACTTCAGCTGTACACCAACCTGGTGTTTCTATACTTAACTCTGTAATTTTGAGTGGCACATTTTGCCAAATAACTCACATATGGGATATCCTAGCCCTGAGACTTTGACGTGTTATTTATTTACTTATAACGTTTCCACAATATCTCAATTTCTTGACTTTATTGATTGATTAGTTGGTGATTTTATTTTCTACTTGTGTGACGTGCAAACCAAGCATTGGTTTGAAGTACACTTTAGTTTCAAAAAGAATCAAGAAACATTGAACACATCAACATAGTTTTATTTACAACCCATATTTTTGCTTGTAACACAACCATTATTGATGATCAGTCTAAACCAATTTCATTAAGGAGAATATACCAAGGATCAAAAGAGTAAAACTCTGTAATTTCCTTCTTTAAGGATATACTAAACTCCAGACTTTGCACAAACAGACAGTCTGAGATGCCCAGGATGATTAAAAGAAATATCATCACTTTCCGAAGCCCCAAAGAAGATAATTGATCAGAGGAGTAAATTAAGGACATAACAACATGCTGACAAGATATGAATGAGTGTAAAGCTCTAAAAAGGTTTAAAGATACAATTGCTAAATTGAATCCCAGAGCTGAGAGGAAGAAACATGCACAACAACATATAGCAACAAAGGACTGCTATGGATGACTTCCAGTAATTTCATGATGTTATTGAGTCTTCCTGGGTAACAAAAACAGGTAGGGAAGCTGAATCATGAAAATGCGAACAGTTCATATGCCCCAGCTGATAAAACTTTAACTTCAATTTGATTTTTTTAAAAGGTGAACAAGACTGAGATACATGTGGACAATATTTTTTCTCCTTTTCACATAAAATCGATACCAAAAACAAATAATTGTAATAATTCCTTTCAATGCACATACATTTCTCATGTTCAATCATAGAATCCTCACGTGTAAGAATATTTTCATAAATATCTATTTTTTACATAACTATATTCCTGGTACTGGGCTACAGAATGTCTTGATCAAATAACCAGAAAACTGAAACAAAGGTACGTTGTTCAAGTAGCTAGGGAGTCTATTGTTTGCCGCAAGGAACGCTGCAGACAAACGATAAACATTCAGCAACAACCTATTATGTTGACACCAAAATAACAGCTTGTAAGACCATTACGCATAATTGCCACATTGACTCACGACCATTAAAATGAGAGCATTGAAGTGAAAAATACGACAACAACCTGCCTCAAAGTGCTGCAAAAATTTATCAGTTCAATCAAGACAAAACAAATGAGTTGATAGAGGACTTCTTGTCGAAAATTAAACACGTTATAACGAGTGGTTAAAGCGTCATCAATTCTAAAGACAAATAATAGGTTTCAATTGTTGATCCTGTGACAAAGTCAGCGTATTTCTTAGAGGAGTTTGCGAGATTAATACAACTTCAATAAAGATATCACCACAAAGTGAAATATTTCGAGAAAAACGTCTGATTAAATTAAAAATGAGCACGTTTGACGAAAAAATACATGCCAAAAAAATCAAAGACAGCCGTGAATGATCCACGTCTGTCTGTAAAACAAAATGCAACCCTTCGATCAATGAGCCCAGAATCGTTTCATGGAGAAACCGGCATATCTAAATTGTGGAGTTTGTGGGATAGTAACGAAGGGAGGTGGTTGCATTGCAGAAACGTTCACGGGAAAACAAAACACGTGCAAAAAAGTTGTCATGTTCATTTACCTGTTTTTTCTTTGATTTCACATAGGACGTTGAAAAGGGCGGGCTTCATGCGATGGCAATTCAGAGCGTGCTTCCTGATGACATGTGATAATAAAACAATGCATTATCACAGCAGTAAGGCGTGCAGTCAAAAATTCGACAGATGATAGTAGACGCAAGAGTAAACTGAACATATTCATGTCACTACAAAACGTCGGCCACAATAAATGGACCCGAAATTTGCAACGTATTCGATTTCAGCTTACCTCGCTTGGGCTTCGTCCAGCGACTGGTCCGTAATGTTCATGATCTGTTGTAAAATGTCACCGATGTCTTGTTTTCGGCCGTCCGGACCTTCCTCAGCAGACTTCATCTGCTCCATAGCTTGCTGACTCGACATCATCCCTGGGACTTGCACCGAATTCATCACATTTCCGTCCATAGCACGGTGCAGGAATGGCTGTTGACAAATAAACCTCCACAACAATCCAAGATGTCCGCGCGCTCTAGGCAATGACGAATTAGGAATGTCCTCAACCGGTTAACTTCGAGGCCCTTTCTTGTCACTTGACGACCTCGGATATCCTATGAAAGCAACAACACTTTATGATAGCTGTTATATTTCACAGAGTGTTACGCTCGGTTGGCGGTCGTGCTCCCAATCTGCCACTCAACTATCTGTTCTAGCTTGAACGTGTCAATATCTTACGGTGCGTGAGAAGAGCGTGAATGATTGACACCGCAGGATTAGCATAAAAGATTCATGTAAAATTCATAATTGCAAAGTTATACGGCGTCCAATTTCGTGTTCAAAATTCACCTTTCTCAGCTAAGGATTCCTCGTCTAAAGTACAATGTTGTCTCCCATTTCATCAGTGCAAAAAACGGTTTCGTAGAGCAAACAAAGGGACGCCCCGAATTTCCAAGATGGCGGACGACTAAAGACAGAATGTCAATGTCAATATTCATTACCGTTGTTATGGCAGCAGACTGCAGGTGTTGCTTTGTGGGGAAAACAAAGGACTTTTGAATGGAAGAAAACAAAGGAAACAATAACCAAATAAGAGAAAAATAAAAACACAGTATGGACGGCCATGATTTTGTTTGAAAACATACACGAGAAGAGATTAATACATACTAAAGCGTCAGCAATAAAGAGTTATTGTTTTTTATTATTATT
Source organism: Astreopora myriophthalma (assembly GCA_014634185.1). NCBI lineage: Eukaryota > Metazoa > Cnidaria > Anthozoa > Scleractinia > Acroporidae > Astreopora > Astreopora myriophthalma. The sequence continues at coordinate 806,459 of BLFK01000192.1, forward strand.
TTTTTTTACAGAACAATCTTTTTCACACCTTGGAGTCAATGAAATAATGATGAAATAAGGTATTGCTACTTGATATCCTACCGTCGGTGGCACCGTCGGCCAAGGGAGCAATCAAGCCCAGTCCACTGGCATGCGTTCAAAAATGTTTCCGCCCCTCAGGCAAGCACCTTTGAATGGCAAATTGCTCGAAATCAATGGAGTCCTCGGAGAGATAAAGGCCGAACTGGCCACATGCCGGCTCACTGGTACTGATGGTACTTATCCATGTGGTCACATGGAGGATTTATCTCTTTAACGTTTCTTCTTGTCCCGGCATAAAATAGTTGGCATGGCCGCTCGATTCGATACCAAACATCTTACTAATCTCGTTTTCTCGGTCTGTGTTGTAAGTTACGGCAACTTGTTTTCTTCCACCTCCCTCGTGATTCCACTCGGGCTATAAATTTAAGTAGAAAAAAACGCGGGCTGTAAGCATCTCGCGTCAGATAGTGCGAGTTTGGATAGCCTTTCGATTATTTTCCACTCTAACAACTGAAGAGCAGCCATAAGCAAGTGATTTTAGAGAAAAAAACTATACTTGAGTAAAGACCGTGCAACGTGGGCACCGTTCAAAGGAGCTGGAAAACAAAAAATGGAAACAAAATAGAGATTTGATGTACTCATTTGTAATACTTCCGTCCCCCAAAACTTCACGAGTTTTCTATTAATCACTGAATAGATAGTCAACGAGCCTGGGTACCAGTTAGATTAAAAATTATTGGGTCAGGATAGCCATGTGATTCTAAAATCAAATTCAAAGCTACTACCTCTCATTTATCTGTGCCAGCAACTCCCTTGTAATTAATGACCAGTGACTTGATTTGAGAGGATGGCGTCAATTAATAAAGCAGTGTCAGTAGTGCAATACAGGGTATAATTCTCAGAAAGAATTGAAGAACTTGTTAAGAACAGCTTGAGGCTGATTTTTCACTAAGTACCCAATATATAAGAACGGCATCAGCCTGAAACTGAAAAACATAGGTTCTTTTATGTGGGTTTTTACTGTATTTGACTTATAGAAAACGAGAACGAGTAGTCTAATTATGTTATAGTAGAAATCCACTCGCATACTACCTTCGAATTCATTCCAGTTTTTATTGATTATAAGATTTGAAGAAGCCGCCATTGTTTTTTTTTGTTTGTTTTGTTTTTTGCTACTCACTATCTATCAATCAATAGATAGCGAGTAGCGAGCTAATCCAACCAGATTACAGGAATCGTGATAGTATGTGAGTGGATTTGAACTAATGATATTGAGTAGGACTGAGGTAGGAATTGCAAAGGGATACTGAGTCACAAAAGGATTAGCAGCCGACTATTCAGTCTCCGGTGCCTCCCTGCTTTGTCGGGGACTCGGGGCGGGGTATCTAACTTAGAAGGCTACGCTTGCGGCTGACTGCATCGGCTTGCTCTTTCACTTTTCCTTGATTCCTGAAGTTTTAATAGCTCGTTAAAATAATTCCTTCTTTCAAATATGACTTATTTATCTAAAAGTAATAGTGGTGATAGCCGGGCTTGGTTTTCGAGTTGCCTACGAAGCCAAGCTGGACAAACTATACCTCTTGTTGCCATTTCGAATCATAAAGCATAATCATCATCATCACGGCCTTGTTTACTGTGGATTTTAGAGCAGCTTAGAGTAGAGAAACTATAAATATAGAATCGAAAAAAATTAATTTGCATGAACCAAATGCACATATTGCCTGTCTAACTACAGAATATTTTGTCATTGATTTGCATATTTATTATTATCTAGCAGGTTGACAAACTGCACCAAGAGCTCGTTATACTCGTTAAGCTACCGGAAAGATTAGTTTTATGAAAAGCATATCTTGGTCTTAAAGAGTATTCAGCCTTTTCGTTGAATCTATTTCAATTTCGTTGCCTATATAACACTCCCAAAACGCCGGGTGTAGCATGGTTTTCATGCATAGCCTAGCAAATTTAATTCTGCAATAAAGATAACCTTTCATAATAAACGATGTTGTCTACTT
>BLFK01000192.1:808501-816001 GCA_014634185.1 Astreopora myriophthalma
TATAAGAACGGCATCAGCCTGAAACTGAAAAACATAGGTTCTTTTATGTGGGTTTTTACTGTATTTGACTCATAGAAAACGAGAACGAGTAGTCTAATTATGTTATAGTAGAAATCCACTCGCATACTACCTTCGAATTCATTCCAGTTTTTATTGATTATAAGATTTGAAGAAGCCGCCATTGTTTTTTTTTTTTTTTGTTTTTTTTTGTTTTTTGCTACTCACTATCTATCAATCAATAGATAGCGAGTAGCGAGCTAATCCAACCAGATTACAGGAATCGTGATAGTACGTGAGTGGATTTGAACTAATGATATTGAGTAGGACTGAGGTAGGAATTGCAAAGGGATACTGAGTCACAAAAGGATTAGCAGCCAACTATTCAGTCTCCGGTGCCTCCCTGCTTTGTCGGGGACTCGGGGCGGGGTATCTAACAAAGAAGGCTACGCTTGCGGCTGACTGCATCGGCTTGCTCTTTCACTTTTCCTTGATTCCTGAAGTTTTAATAGCTCGTTAAAATAATTCCTTCTTTCAAATATGACTTATTTATCTAAAAGTAATAGTGGTGATAGCCGGGCTTGGTTTTCGAGTTGCCTACGAAGCCAAGCTAGACAAACTATACCTCTTGTTGCCATTTCGAATCATAAAGCATAATCATCATCATCACGGCCTTGTTTACTGTGGATTTTAGAGCAGCTTAGAGTAGAGAAACTATAAATATAGAATCGAAAAAAATTAATTTGCATGAACCAAATGCACATATTGCCTGTCTAACTACAGAATATTTTGTCATTGATTTGCATATTTATTATTATCTAGTAGGTTGACAAACTGCACCAAGAGCTCGTTATACTCGTTAAGCTACCGGAAAGATTAGTTTTATGAAAAGCATATCTTGGTCTTAAAGAGTATTCAGCCTTTTCGTTGAATCTATTTCAATTTCGTTGCCTATATAACACTCCCAAAACGCCGGGTGTAGCATGGTTTTCATGCATAGCCTAGCAAATTTAATTCTGCAATAAAGATAACCTTTCATAATAAACGATGTTGTCTACTTTACGACATTCAACGCTGTATTGCCAACTTAACACTGAGATCCATCTGAAATGAGCGGCTGAGATTATTTAATATTACCGAAGCCAATTTCATCTGGTTGATATAGGTCAGTGTCGGCATGGAAACTATTGAAAAAACATTGTTCCTGATAACAGTGCAAACAATGGTTTCGGGGAAAAAAGGAAAATGCAAAGTAAGTTGATAAAAAATACACCTGCTTAAAAAAACTGATGGTTTTTTAAGACTTGGAGCTATCGCGTCGCTTAAAGACTTTGCCAAGCGAGAGGAGATGACCAGAATTTCGTCACGTTTCATCTGAAAGAGCAAAAATGGCGGCGCTTAACGCGGCCATCAAAGGAAAGCGGTTTACCCAGGTAAAACTTCTTCTTGACATCGGAATTGATGTGAACAAGAGAGATTCTGAAATGAGAACGGCGTTGATGCAACTTTGCCTTCTTGAAGATGAAACTAAAGCGACAAAATACGCAAAAAAACTTCTTGAACGAGGAGCAAAGGTTGGTTTGAAAGACAAAAATGGACTTAATGCTCTCTCGCTCGCTTGCAAACTGGGGCAAGAGCAATTAGTTTCCATTATGTTGGAAGAAGCCAGTGACTTTGATCTAAATGCACAAGATAAACACGGAAACACAGCTTTGCATTACGCAGCAATGTCGGGTAACTTTGTGGTCCTAAATCTCCTACTGAAAAAGCTTAAAAAATTCAAATTGAGCGTCGACAAGTTGAACAAAAATGGCGAAACCCCCTTGATTGTTGCGTCTAAGACGGGGAATTTCTTTTGTGCGAGAATTTTAGTATCAGAAGGCAAAGCCTCAAAAGGAGCCAGAGATTATCTAGAATTCAAGACCGCGGAAGAGTGGGAAAGGACGAAAGAAAGCCTGCGATCAGCTTCTAAATCGCCACTCTTCCAAGTCATGCAGCTGCCGGCTCGCTCCTCCATAGATCATTTTCAAACTGGAGAATCACCAAATTCAAAGCAAAATACTGCCGAAAGGCCTAACACTGCTCCAGCGAATCTGTTAAACCAAGCAAACGAGAAAAGCCATCGTGAAAATCTAAGGAAACTCTTTCGAGTTTACGAAGGACAAGTTTCAAGCGGGTTTCGTCGTGGCATTAAACCAAGACCTCTCGCAGCTTTCAGCGAATCCATCGCCAGTCTTACTGAGAACACGTCACGAGATGCTGAATTTGAAGACGATGTGTGCGAGCTGCATTCTCCGGCCGTGTCGCCAGTCTCCTGTCAACTTACCCGTCGTTTCAGTATCAACAAGGCAAGCAAACTGGCTCTAAGCACAAATTTGGCTTTCAGGCGCTCTTCCGTAGCAACTGCGTCGACATCAACAACTAGCAAACCTCTTCAAAGACGAGGCTCTCAAATGTTAGGTACGGGGGGCCGAAGACTTTCCCAAACCGCAGTAACGGCGCCTTCGCCGAGAATTCGGAGAGGATCTATGAATGTTATGAGCAAGATTACAAAGGTTGCTGTAATGAATGTAAACAAAGAGAAGTCTGACACGAAAGATACCTCAGAGGGTGTAAATGTTGGTACAGGTTTGGTTTCCAGCGTACCAAGGATTTCTGTTACACCGGACAGGCTAATGGCGAAGCTTCAAACTCTTGCTGAGGAGAGTGGCTCGGACGAAGAAGACGAACGTCTGGAGGAAATACTGCAAAGAAGCTCTCCAGCAAATCTCTTCTCACAACTCTGATCATCACCGCAAGACAGTCGCAAAACCGGGGAGAAATGTGGCGAGTTTGGAGAGGAATGTTACAATGTTGAATATCCAATTAGGGGTGCTTATCATTTGTATGGAAAAACCAGTTGTCCCGTTGGCAATACAAACGGAATGGTTAATATCAACCGAAATTTCCCGGGATAAAAGTTAATACCATACAAGGTATTTTGTTTTTCCCGATTTTACCGAAACGAACAAAATTTCTTGTACCGTGTATTTATTTGTTCGCATCACTTGGAGCAGGCTCCATCGCGAGAAATCCAGTTGAGATTAACCATTACACTAGTTTTCCCACCAGAACAACCAGTTTTCCCACACAAATGGCACAACTTCTCTTCTGTTTTCTTAAGTTCGGAACGCCTAGTACCATCGGTGAGGGTAAAAGGAAGAATGAGTTTGCGGAATGGCATGTGGCATGACACTGCGGAATGGCATAATTATGCGGGTGTGGACAAAACGTGGGGTAGGCCATGGCCTAGGCCATGGTGTAGGCCATGGTGTAAGCCATGGCCCACCCAATGGCCTACCCTATGGCCTACTGGTGGTCAAGTGTGAGATAAGTAAAGAAATCAGTAAAGGAATACACATACACACATACCCATTCGTAAACACCTGGGTGCGCATCTGGCGTGTATCCCGCATCCAAACACCTTTCTGGTAATGTTACAGCAAGTAAGTGCGTCTCTCAGTCCAAAGTTAAGAAGTATTATTGCGTAGAAGGAAAGGGAGAGGGCGACCAGCCAATGGTTCCATCATTCGTGGAGCCGCCATCTTGATTATGCTCAGTGACCATGCAACTGAGGGCATGGAGGGGTTAGCACTTGTTCACAGAGATCAAAAGGACCTTTGACACCTCCTGAGAATTACACGACATAAAATGAACTTTTAATTTAAGATGAAAATTAAAGAAAATTAATGTTCCGAAGAGTAAACGTGTCGAACCTTGCCCATTCTCTTCTTCTTCTTTCTGATTACCACTAGACCAACGAAGCAAGCTGTTAAAAAACTTTCAGTTTTTTTAAGTATTTAAATAGAGTTACCCATAACAACTGAAAGCTAACAATTTCAAATCGGTGCTTAGACCTAAGACTAAGAAATGCTGTTTATTCAGTCAGTTTTCTGTCTAATTTGTAGGGTTTTTGATAACAGTACGCCTGTCTCATGGAAAATATTACGTCGTGTAATTGTCAGGAGGTGTCCAAGGTCCTTTTGATCTCTGTGAATGAGTGCTAACCCCTCCACACCCCCCATTGCGTGGTCAAAGAGCATAATCAAGATGGTGGCTCCAGGAATGATGGAACTATCCGCTGTTCGCCCTCTCCACAACAGTATTTCTTAACTTTGGACTGAGAAATGCACTTACTTGCCATAACATTACCAGAAAGGTGTTTGGATGCAGGATACACGCCAGATGCGCACCCAGACGTGTACGAATGGGTGCGTGTGTATGTGTATTCCTTTATTTCTTTACTTATCTCACACTTGACCACCGGTAGGCCATAGGGTGGGTCATGGCCTACACCATTGCCTACCCCACGTTTTGTCCACACCCTAATTATGCGGAATGTAATATATGCAGAATGACTCAAAGAAATAAATTCATCTTAACCTAACCTTAAAAGCCTTCTTTTAGGGTTAGGGTTAATTTATTTCTTTGAGTCATTCTGCATATATTACATCCCAGATGCCATTCCGCGAACTCATTTCTCCTTTTACCCGCACCGTACTTATTGTCGAAAAACTCTCACGGAAAATTCAATTCAAATGGTGAGCGCTCCAGATAAAAAATGACAGCAATGCGACAAATGTTATCAGTGCCCATTCGGAAGATAAAAACTCAAGTAATGTCATATCTTGGGTTTAATGAGACAGGTTGCAAAAATAAGTCAATTTATATCCCTCTGGGGGAAGCCAGTAAAGACATCCATATGTTAACCAACGGCACATTTTGGTTTTTGCTTGTAGTGATTCTTGTCTCTGATTGGCCGAGGCTGCATTCCAAAAATGAGTTACCAACTCTTGGGAATTCTTGTCTGAAGCTGGTTCTACAGTTTGAATCGTTGGATGAATTCCTATTGAGGAGCTAAAATGATTGGCAATTCATTGGAAATATTGTTCCTATGGCCATGGCCCTGTTTACAATCAGATAGGGTAACCCTAGTGCCAGGGCTCCCCTAGCAAAAGGGTTCCCCCGTGCACATTTCCTCTTTTTTCATCAACGTGTTTGCAAGGCAGCTAGGGTTACCCTGGCGTTAGGCCGGTAGTCCTAACTGAGTGCTGGGGTCACCCTCGCGCCAGGGTAACCCCAGGTGCTTTCTAAACGCTATGTTAGGGATGGTTACCCTGGACAAATTTTCAGCGAGTTCCGATGAGTTTGAAATGAGGGCGGTTACCAAGCAAACATAGTTGTCCCGGGTGGTAGGGTAGTCTTACCTGTGAAATTTTGCTTGTAAGCCGTCTTTGACTCTCTTGCTAAGGTTATCATAGCACTAGGGTTACGCTACCCGCTTGTAAACAGGGCCTAACTTTTAATTTAAATTGATAAAAAGTAGAACCAGTTTGATAAAGCACTCGACAAAATCACTGACATAAACGCAACGAAGAGCATAGCTGTCCTTACTGGACAGAGCGCATCTCCAGAAGAAAAGTCGTCGCTGAATAAGCAGGGCAATTAAGAGTGCCGCACTGTCTCTGAACAGAAAAGTGGTGCTTAGTCGGAACAATTGAGTTCAAAACTGGGCCCGGGTTGTTCGAAGAGTGCAAAAGTAAAATCGCTTAAAACGGTGGAATTTTCTTTTCGTTTATAACAATAGTTGCAGTCACCTGCATCAGTTGCAAGTAAAATCAGGTATTAGGTTGGACCGGTTTTACCTACGTTAAACGGGTTTCTCCTTAACTGAGTAAAAACTGGTTTAACTTCGGTTAAAAAGAGTTTAACCGAGGTACAACCGGGTTCGACCTAAAATCCTGCTTCACGAGAAACATGTCTACCTGGTTTTGCCCCGTAGTTACAATATCCACAATTTTGGTAATGTGATGCTCCATAGTCACTTTGAAATAAGTGCCGCCCACGAATAACTGGGTGTTGCCGCGGTGAGTCAAGATATTTTAATGAGAGCTTTGGCGCTCTTTTGAGCAAAAGAAAGACGGAGCTCTCATGATCATTAAATGTCTTTCTGTTACTCGAAAGTCTGGGCGCCCAGGCTCTCACTGAATTTCTCGACTCACCCATGAAGGGATTCGAGGAAGATGGAAAGCTTTGGAATCTCCTATACCTTGTCGACCGAATTTTAGTGGTTCATTTCACATCCACGCAGCACCACAGCCTCTTCAGAAACTCACCCCTCGCTGGGCATCTTATAGCGTCGCGTCTTAGGTGGCGCTTTTTCGGGTAAACACAGTTAAACAACCCAGGGGTCTTTTTACCTGCGATTGTTCCTGTCGCTTTTTTTTTTTGTCGGTGAAGAAAAACAAGAAGAAGAATTTAGTAGAAAACGTATACAGCATTTAGTTATAGATCATGATATACCCAACTCAATTTACAATACATTACAAGCCCTCAAGTAACGTCGTTAATTTATCTGAAATTCTCAAGGCACTGACCACACAGAACAATTTTCGGATTACCCTGAATACCCAGCGGCGGTGGATCAAATATCTCCTTTCTCCAACTCTCTAGTTCTTAGGGCTAATGTTATTAATTAATATTGAAGTCTTTGCGCGATTTTACAACGTGTTGTTAATTGTCAAGCGATTTAGTGTGAGCAGTTAAAGTACGAAACGCTGCAAATGGCCTCGGCTTTGATTTCATCACTTCTTGCATTTATAGGTAACTATGAAGTCATCTGTCGAATCATGTTTGCATGAAAAACCAGAACATGCTGATCCGCATGACGAGCAGTCCATTATTTGGTAGGTAGCAATCGGTGCACGGTCATTACCCAATACTGTCAATTTACAAGTGAGTTGCTTACAAGCACACTGAAACACAAAGACCACAACAAAATTAGAATGAATGTTTTATCTCCTGATTTTGTAGCCACCTTTGATTAACACTGATTTACTTAGCTTCAGGCGTTATCAACGCGGTAGGGATCCTTAATATATATAGGGATAAAGGGGCCCTCTTCCAATGAGTCGTAAAGTACTCAAACCTCAAGATAACTTTTGCATCAAAGTCAAACACTTTCATTTAACTAAGACAGGGACAGTTTCCCGCTTGTATGAAAAAAACAAAAAACAAAAACAAAAACAAAAAACAAGCAAAGCAAAACCAAAACAAAACCAAAACAAAACAGAAGGGAAAAATGGGCGGCTAGATAGAGGGAAAAGGGTACAATTACAAACTGGAATGTCCCAAAGGTAAAGGGAAGCGGGCTTATTAGAGAGAGAGAGCGAGCGTTTGAGTTCGAGTTAGGCCGAGGTTTTTGTGCACCGCTGTCTTATAGAACAGCCTTTAGCATGTTTGATTCAAGGTGGGCCCACACGAGGGGACATGTTGCAGGAACATGTAGCAGGGACAAAATCGTGTTAAGTGCACACTGAGGGGACATGTTGCAGGGACATGTAGGAGGGACCAAATCGCAGAGTTTGCACACTTGTGATGAAAAAGTTACCAGGACACGTGTCAGGGACATGTTGCAACGACACATCCTCTTGTGTGTGCCGACACTTTTTCTCTCAGCATGGA
>BLFK01000192.1:821001-841509 GCA_014634185.1 Astreopora myriophthalma
GTTTTCGTTTCAAACCGCCTCGACGATTCCAGATTTGCACTGCTCGGTGTCTTTACTCTTATAAAGGCGATCTACCAGAAAATTTGGGTGAAAGCACTACCGAAGAACACGAAACGTCCACTTCCGGTTGATGTAACTCGCTCGAAAACACCTTTGCTTAAGCTCCCTAATAATATTTACTGCCGCGACGTTTCTTCCCTGCACTGTGGGTAATTTCTGTGTTTGTTACCTTCTCCCGCCTCGGTGTTCTTTCAGTTACAAAGATGATGCCAAATAAAATCAATGATGATGCCCAAAAACTATTCCTTATTAAAGATATAGTAACATTAATTTTCACCACTGGAAGGTGGCCGCAACTTTCAGAAACCTTGGAAACCAAATGTATGTTACAAAAATGAATCTCAACTTAACTACGTCATACTTAATCTAAATGGCAATATTTTCCCTTTGTGTTTCCGATTCGAATGAATTAGCGGCGGCTAACTGGATCACAAAAACTATCCTACCATTACCAATTGGCATTTTTTTTTCTGCAAAAACATGTTTATATTAATATTTGTTAAGTTCAAGAAACGCAAACGTTTTTCTCGTGTTTTTAGACTATTTTACCTTGAAGTTCTTTTACTTGTCAAAACCAAAGCGCCGTGGAGTGAATTGGACTTGCCCTATTTGTACTGACTGGGTCTGTCGGAGCATAGTTAGCAGTAGTAACTATTGTCAGAGTCACGAACCAGAGATAAGCCAATCACAGGGGCTTAATTATATGGTGTGACCAATTGTCAGTGCTCTGTCAATCGTTCTTTTTTGTGTGTGCTTGCAAACCCTTAGCTTTCGGTACTAATCAAAACAAGCTGGAAAAAAAAGTTTCCCGATGCCCACTCAATCTTTTGTTTGATTTATTCCCCTTCAATCAGTCAGTTTGTATAAACTTCTTCCCTAGTTAATTAAATAATATGATCCCTCATTCCACAGCGAAAAAGCTGTCGTTGTGGCTGACTGAATGAAAGACGAGTTAACCGATTAAAGTATAGTGGGGAAAGCAAGTAAACGACCAACTCCGTTACCACTTTATCAGTTGCAGATGATCTTATAACTCCAAAGGCGTCACACAAACAGACTGATTAACAACAGATGGATACTTTGGACTGGGTCTCATCTTCTCAACTGACCTGACTTAAGGTGGCTCAAAACAGTTTCAACACTTTCAAAAGATTCACTTATTAACAGTACAACATTGTATTACGTATTAGCAATGTTATGGTACCATATGAAACACCAATTATTGCTGAGTAAGATGCAGTCATTACTGTGAAGTAATAAGTAATCGTGGCAACGGGAAAGCCCTGTAAAAACACCCTATAGTTTGGATTCGGTGACCCCCATTTCTTATTGCTGGAAAGTGATCGATAGATCAAGATGAAACTTTTTTCAAAGTTTAAAAAAATTATCTTGAGCAGATTCAGAGCGATTCTGAGCGATTCTGAGATTCAGCCACCTTAAATTTTCTTTCACTGGATTTTGCGACAAAGGGTCACCAAAGGTTAACTCCATAAAGAAACGTTCTCGCTATTTTACTCGCTCACGTTCTCTCTCTCTCTCTCTCTCTCTCTCTCTCTCTCTCTCTCTCTCTCTCTCTCTCTCACTGTTACACCCGTTCACCCGGTTCAAACCAGTTTTGCTGACGTCACTCAATCAAGCTACCCCAATTCAGTCAAGCTATTTGTCTGGTTCGACAGATCCATATCACCGCTTGCACTCACTAAACCTTTGGTTATTTCTAGTGATAATAAGAGATTATTAAATCCCAAAAGTTGTAAGGGGCTTCACAGTGAATAAAATCAACATGAAGTAACAATTGAATAAATATACAATCTGTTTTTCTTATAAGAACGTCTAATTTTGGAGCTGAGGCTGAACGTTCTTATATTTTTTTTTGCGATTTGAGGGTAAAAACGTTGTTGAGATGTTCTTAAATTACATGGTATACTCAAGGTCAACTACCTTGATAATACCTCAGACTTTGTATCACCTGATGACTTTGATTGTGTGGAAGTTATTTTGGAACAGTTATAAATAAGAACTGCTGATTATGACAAACCGAGATGTGTGTCACCATTGTTAATGTTATACAAAACATACCCTTAAGCATTTTGGTTAATTTACGTTTGTTATCTTGATTTTATATACAGACTAGCAAAAACGTTCTTAATCGACTCTCAGCCTGAGGAATGTTCTTAATACCTTCTTAAAATTTTGGTTAATCTCAGCCTCGACGTTCTTATAAAAAAGTTTCATATTAAAAAAAAACACAGAGTTTATAAAATAATTAGGATAGTACGCGCGCTCTCATTGGTCAATAGGTCTGTTTAGATGACAGTTTCTAAACACGGTTGTGATATCCCACGAATTTTGATTGGTTGTGTTGTCAAACGCGCGTTTTGAACGTGTATCGAGAAAACCTGTTTCAATCAAGAAGTAAAACAAACAGCATTTTCCTTCATTTGTCGAATTATTTTTGAGAAATATTTTATAAAAGCAATAGAGGACTTTTTTCCGTGTTTACATAGCCTCATCTAAACACTCGAGGGGTTGGGAGAATTCTCGACAGTTACTAATCACGGAAATCCGCTGGGAAATCCGTTTTCGGATTTTGTGTTCGATTGGAAATCCGAAGATGGGCATTTCCCAATCGAAAGCACCCTGAGTCTCTTGGGCCGTTTCATGTGATGAGTGCCGCAAATGTGCGGTACGAAACTAGTTAATAATAAAACGCCAAGTCGAATCTTCAGTTGATCAAACTACCAAGATTATATTAACGCTCTGGTTCTTCCTTTGAGCACTCTGTCAACAGGCGTGTTCATCAACTGGTATATATAATTTATATACATTTATAATAAATGTTAGGTATTAAGATTATTAAAAACATACTAAAACCTAAAAGGCAGCATAAACAGAACGCACGTCTTCCATTTACCACTAAGCGAGCAGCACAGTTCTGAACGCACTGAGTTTTTTAATCTGATTCTTCGGCAAGCCGTGCAGTTTGAAATAATCATACAAGACCCGAGCTTATTTGGAAGTATTTCGGGTGACGAATAAATCCCTCTGTATCTTTAAAAGGGAAACGTTTCGGCACGGCATGAAACTTTGCAAATAGCTTGTTTTTTGTTCTGGTCTTCAGGAAATCATGTAAAAAGACCAGCTGTCCAGAATAAGCGAATCCAGGAGCCCAGGCGGATCGGGATTTGAAAACTTGCTTTTCGGGACTTTTTAGAAACGGGCTCAGGGCAGGATGGGTTGAGGTAGGTTTATCGTTAATCCAGGTAAAAATCCAGGTAAACTACCATATCAACTTCGTTCACAATCATCTGAGATGCAATAGGATTAACTGATAGGGATTCGACCAACTATGCCCTTTTCCTTGGAGCCATCCAATGAGCCAAACATGGCCACCACATGGTTTCACTGCAATCGCTACCATAATGAATTTCACTGTTTTCTTTATTTTTACCAGAATAAGGTACAAGAGTATTCCATTTGTGACACGTGTTCATACTGGCATGCATCTGTACAAAAAGGCATTGTAACGTGTCTCGCTGTACAAACAATAGCAGTCCACTCCGCAATCACAGTCGGTATGTGTGATATCGAATTTGCCAGTGGCGTCCACTACTCGACAGACCTCATGTGCACACACGTGAGCACACTGTTGAAAAAAAGAAGTTATCGCGTGTCAATATGTAGGGACTGCAACCATGCAAAGCTACAGGCATTTGGTAGATAATCCGCATTATTAAAAACTGAATCATTGTATAATGCAATTCAAGACTTTTCATTGGCTTAGCTGTCATGGTATATGAGCTAATATACCATGACCTCCAAATATGGTAAGTGTACGTGTCAGCTTAAGCGTACGCGTAAGTGTGCGCGTGAGTGTACGCGTCAGCTTAAAATTAAAAGGGGAACTAAAAAATTTGTCCTGAGGAAACAATGGCGGCCGGCGATAATCGCTTCGCACCAGAGTTAAATGAAAAAGAAGTCCTTGAACTGTTACAAAACGCAACACCAGGGAGCACAAAGAGAGTCACAAAGTATGGCATGAAAATATTTCAAGGTAGCAACTTCTAAACTTTATTTTGACAATTTAAGCATCTGTGTTAATAGTTTAACAATGCGAAGCAAAACAATGCAAGTTGATATTCGGGAATTTGTTGTTGAAATTTGTTGTTGAAAGTTGAAATTCGGAAAGATTTGTCTAATCTTGGGGGCGTTTTTAATAAAACAATTATTCCGATCGCGCTTGTTGGATATGAGATGATTACAGCCAACTCGGCGCTACGCGCCTCGTTGGCTATCTATCATCTCATATCCAACGCGCGCTCGTGGAATAATTGTTAATTATAATCCATCAAGTATTTTCGCTCGCACCCGATTGGTCTAAATGCGTCACGTGACCGAATATACCCCAGCTAAAACTGGGGAATATCCGAGAATATTCCCCAAGTGATATTCGCCGCTTTCCAAAACTTCAAACCGCGAAAATATTTGAAGGATAATAAACACACTAGCCTCAATTTGGCTTTAAAAATATGCTCGGATATTTGTCCTTGGACATTATCTCAGTGTTCCTCGAAGCTCACAATTTTCAGTTTTCGCTTCTCGGAACAGATAATGTCCGCGGACAAATATCCGAGCATATTTTCGTGCCAAATGGAGGCTATTGTTTATTTATTATATAAAATTGAGTGGTATATCGAGTGGTAGCAAATCGATAAAAACGCTATCCACACATGTGTGATATCATTTTTATTTAAAAAACCTTAGCTTTTGAAATAAAGAATACACGTAAAGCATCTTTTGTTGAATTGTGAGGATTTTATATAATAAAAAGAAATTACATGGTCGCTTGGAGATACGAATTTTCTCTTCTCTTATTGAAAAATATTTTTCAACACTCGAAGAAAAATTTCGTATCCCCGCGCGGCCATGTAATATCCTCTATTTAAAACTAGGCTGCAGACCTAACATGCCCACTATGACTCAGTTATCATGTATAACTGTTAAGTTATACACGATATGAAGGATTAAAACTTAAATTCTGATTTGTCTTTTTGTTTATTGTGTTGGCTTTTATTAAGACTTGCGGCATAGAGCGATTCTCGTGTTAATTATAGAGCACAGAGAACTGAAAAACATTGACTCGCGGCCTGTGCCACACTAACCCAACCATCCATGGCTGAAACCTCTTTCCACATTCTCTTCTTGAACTGATTTGGGGCGCCTTTGAAGAAATGAATACCATTTACTCCATTTGATCCTAGGAAAGCCAGAATAAGTAGAAGGATCCACAACGGTCTAGGAAACATTTTAGCAAGATAACAATGGCTTCCTAAGAAAGGAAAAAGCAACATTCAGGTCAAACTTGTTTAGTAAGGATTAAGAACCGTGCTATCAGCATATTTGTTCCTTTTCTTAAGTAAGAGCGCCCTTTCCTCGGTTTCTGGTGCCGTTGCATTATATTAGGAATACGTTTCCTCATATTTTTTGGGCCACTTCTGAAAGGTGGTTTTCAGTGATTTTTCGTATCTGGCGCGGCACAATAGCTTGCTAACAGTAACTGTAATGCCGTATATTTTCACAGTATTATTTAATATACAGTTTACTTTGTTAAAGGAATCAGTTAATCGGTCACTTTGATCAGCAGTATGACTGACGTACCCCTAATAAACTATTGTCACATTGAAGTATCGAGTTGATGCCGGCGCGCTTTTTAGCGTTATACCAATGAGTGACGGGTTTTGACCGAGGTTTAGAAACGGCGGGGGGTAGAGGGGTTGGGAGGCTTATAAGCGGTACCGTGAAAAATGAACGGTCACGAAATACATCGAGATGAGCTCCAGAGTGTTATTCAAGTACATCCAAGAATTTCATTCAATACGAGGCTGATCGATGCTATTTTATTGAAGCAAATTAATACCCCACGAATTTGCATGAACCTATTTCAAACGAGTCCGGCCCAAAAAAAATCGCATTTTTGCTTGAGTGTTGAATGATTGGTTGCCAAGTCGCTTAACTTCAGATTCGAAACATTTTCAGTACAGACCCATACAAAGCTCGGCACCAGTCAAACTAATAAACCACTTCTCATCTTAATACCGTTGACAGGAATTAGAAAACCTTTTCTCTACAGTGCTAGTTAATTCCCGCGTGCCAGATTCTATAAACTTTTGTTTTTTTTGTTACAGGAATCTCATGAAGTACTGGTAAAACGAAGACTTTATTTAAATTTTCTTGATGTGCGAACACGCAACGGATGAAGTAAAAACCTTTTTCCACAGTATTCTCGTTTGAGCGGATGGGTTGAATAATTTATTCGCTTAGACGGGCTTAGTCAGGATTTTAGTACAAAGTAACAGGAGCAGTTCCGATCCGGGTCCAAGACAGTTTTCACAGAATCATTTCTCGTCTTACTCTAGCAAATCCCATTTTCACTTGGATCAGCGAAGAGAGGGGTGAACTCAGGCTTAATGGAACTATACAAGATATTTCCATGCATTTTTTTTTTAATTTGAAGTAAGAATAAGAAGTCCGGCCAACAAATGTTTGAAAGTATTGTCAGCTGTCACAAGAAAAAACTCATCGTTGTTATTTGCATAGATAAATGCTCTTCGATGAAAATGGTGATTGTTATTTTGTTGGATTTGTGGGATAAAGACAGTATAAAGTTATCGCTCTTGGCATTAATCAGGGGTATTTTTGCAGAACGCCGAACGCCGAATGAGGGTTACGCAGGGAAATAAACCGCTGAATACCCCGCCAATCCCAGACGGGCTGGTTTCAGTAAATATGTCTAAAGCGCTGACCCTCATTCGGAATTCGGTGTGCGGCGTTCTGCAAAACACCCCTGCCGTCTGGCGTTCACTGACTGATGCTTGTCACCCTGGAGTTTCTGAACACTGGAGCATAAAAATAACTGCATTGTGTTATAATTTTCAGGTGTTTTGAATTTATGTCATTCCATTCTGATATCACCGTCTGCTGAGGTATAATAAATTGAGAAAATCTTACGAAATTAGCCCTTAGTCGTTCTCAATCAAACCAGCCGAAGAGTGGTGATGTTTGGCGTAGAATAACTCACACACCGAAAATAATGGCAAAGCGTGACTGTAGAAACATAAGAGCCAACGCGACTATGGTCAAGTTTTGCATTTGCTTATCTTGGGTAAGATTTTCAGTTTTAGACCAGCAGTTCGTTCAGACAAGACTGAACAACCAAGCATTTAAAAAATTCAGTTAGCTGATCATGACAGCCCGCCAAAACCTTTCACTGCCCTGACAACTAGCTAATCACTTAGTGCATTATTTGCAAGATACTTTTAAACAATTTGATCCAAAATTAGGGACGATGAAGGGCTGAATTGGTGTCATAAATTATGCCATACGTACCTTCTAATACATTGAGGAAATTTCCAGGACATAAGGCCAAGTTGGTGTTGCCGTGAGCGTTTATCTTCAATCTGAATTATTGAATTTCCCTCGCTTCATAATGTCCCATCGCGCGCGCACTGTTATTGGTAGATTCCGATCATAGCTTGTGATATCACACTGACAAACCCATATCTGCAAAAGCAGACTTTTTGTACATATTTGTGCTATGCAAATTGACTAAGAAAGGAAATCACACTTGGTAATGGCTTCTTGATGAACCGAAAAGAATGTAGCGAGTGAATCCCAGAGAATTCATTTAAATATCAGTCCTCTCTGTATATAACATGCATTTGTCGCAAGTCCTGTTGATTCCCGTGATATTCACTTGCATTTACCGTCTTTGGAGTCAAGGTCGTGATCTGAGTGCGATTGAAATTACATATCCATGACGCAGAAGCTTGATTATAACAAGATACAGTCGCCAACATTTATTGCGAACTGCTAAAAAACCATGCATCATCATTGGTAAAAGATGACCTAAAACAGAGTTTCACCACAGCTGTAAGCTGGAAGAGATGACTGCTGAGATAGTTCTACAAGCGACGTGGAAACCTCATCAAACCAATCCCCACAGTTGATGCTAACCTTTTACGTTGTCATGGTAGTTTGAGGAACTGCCAATTACAAAAACAGGAAATTCTTCGCAATCAAGCTAAAGTAGGATTAGCTCGTTCCGTACTGAGTCCGTGCCTAGAACAGCATCCAAATGGTTGTTCCATTTCTCACTCGTACCGTGTTCAATAGAGCTGACCAGCTGGGGGCACACATGAAGGTTTACTCGCTGACATACGGCCCAGGAAGTATTTAAAACGTTCTATTTAAATCAGGGGAGAGATTCAACATCCCAAAAATTTAAACATTCAAAAGTATCCATTCAAAAAAAAGGAAAATAATATTCTAATCAGTCTCTTAAACGGAATAATCTCACAAATAGGAATACGTATCGCCTGGAAATTACTGCAGTTCAATCGGCCTACAATAAATATTTGCCTTCTTATGTAATTTTACGTTTTCGCTTTTTGATATTGTGATTGATGAGCTGTTTCCTCTTGCTTTCCACAGCGGACCCTATTATAACATTAAACGTAACATTGTTGTTAATATCCTTTCCTTGCAAACACTTACACCAAGTTAAAGACACAGTATTGCCCATTACGCTTCACGCGCCTATGTTGTTGTTTTGGTTTTCACGGGAGCGAGGCGTCTATTGTTTTTCGAGTGATTCCAGCGCGCAGTGCATAATGGGCAATACTGGGTCGCCGGACTAAGAGCGTATTTAGTCAACGTTTTGCGACGCATAGAACAATTTTGCATAAGTTAGTACACCTAGTCATGATGAGTGGTTTCCAGGGGAAAGCACAACTCTAAAATTATCGTCCTTCCTCTTCGTCGTCGTGATTATCCCGAAAAACTCACTTGCGACCGCGCAGGCGCTGCTGAATAGAAAGCTTGGCTTGCCCGTGAATAGTCCCATATTAATGTTGTCAGTGTCAAACTTTTTCCCGTAACTAAATGAACTTATCTTTGGAAACTCTCGAACAATGTGTTTAATCATTATTTATCTCATTAATAATGCAAGAAGGAAAACAAAAGAAATGTTTTATTAATCAATGGTTGTATATCTGATTCAAAATTTTCCTAATGTACATAAACTTCGTTTGACTTTCTTCGCTAAAATTACTTCGCTTCGAGTTTGTAAATAGTGATACAACACTGCCGCTCTAAAACATTACAAACAATCGCTCGTGTTGTCTAATCAAACTTAAGACTAGAAATAGTTTTCACTACATCTGCCCCCGCCTAAGATAATATGGATGGCAGTTGAGATGCCTTCCAATTATATGCTGAACATTGTAATGTCTTCATATTATGCTGATTTGGTAGTTTGAAGATGCAACCAAAGGACGGGCCACTGACTCGCAACAACAAACAGCATTTATGTTCAATTTCCATCAACATTTATTTGAAACGCCATCAACTGAAAAGCAATTTAAATAACTATGGAAAATGGCTTGAAAATATGACAGTACAATAACAGGAACATTAACTAGAAGACAACATTCTGTTGTCACAATCGCTATGCTGAACAGCACTTGTCAAAGTCTTCGATACTCACATCAAGTTAGCTGAGCAATACCGATACCACTTTGCGCGCCCGGTTGGGCAAATCGAGATTGATTCCCCCATACAATATCTGCTAACTTACATATTTCCTCTTTTTACGCGGGGGCTTCTTGGTTGCCTCCTCGGGTTTTGGCCTCTGGGCCAAAACCCTGCGGGGGCAATAAATACTTGGCCCACTTTTCCTTCGAAATGATCGCTTGCCTATGAAGGAAACATTTGTCTGTGGCGTCTACGATCATCAGGGATACGTCCCATGAAGACAGCTTCCGATTGGGTAGAAGACCACAGCACCCCGTTCGTATCGACCAGGCTTTACTGTCAAAAATTGTCGGTAAGGCCCTGTCCACATGCCATCACCTCCATATTTCACCTAGAATATGTTTGGTTGTTGCTTCAACCAATGCTCTTCTCCAATGCGGCGAAACGAATATAAGGATAGTCTTGAAAGAATAGACCTAATCGGCTAACGCAATGTTGTACCCAATTAAAATCCTTTGGGCATAAAATGTTTTGTTCTAAGTATTTCCATATCATTTAAATGTGAATGCTACATAATAAACAAAGAATCTTAACCCGGGAGATCTGAATTGGGTTCAACATTGCGTTAGCCGATTAGGAATATGTATAAGGTACGATTAGCGGAATTCACCTTCAAATGCATAAAAGGATACAACGCCACAGAACTTGAGGACCTATTTGTCCAGAGGAACTCCTGAGCCGCGAAAATAGAAGGAACGGAGAAATTGTTCTCCCAAGCCCAGAGACAAATTTTATGAGGAACTCCATTAAACATAGAGGAACAATAGCTTGGAACAGCCTATATAAAATAAAATAACTTAACCAATTTAAGCGTCTGCTATCAAAATTTGACATTAGAAAAATAAATTTCGATCCAATTGCCGCTTTAATTAAGTATAAAGACGATGATTATATATATTTTTAGGATTTTAAATTTACAGTTTTAATGTATATAGCATATTATTTAAACATATTTCTAAGTTTATAATTCAATTTTAATATTTAATTTTTTTTTCTAAATACACGACACCACCAGCTCTGCTGAATGCTCCATCGTGTTTAAGTAAAGTGTTCAGTTCACGCTCGCAAATTTCACAAATATATTTCATTGCGGCTAGGCGAAAACTATTTGCGGGGAGCGTTGCTGGACATCGCAAAAAGACCAGTCGAAAACAATATCACGAAATTGTACTGGTCATAAATACTAGCTAATACAAGCTAATACTTCTTTTCCGTGCAGAAATTTGATCAAATTTCCCTTTTCTTATAGCAAACGCCTTTTTAAAATAATGTGAGGCTTAAAATTCAATTTTAAGCGTTTTTGTCAAGTGGAAAATTAATTTGCAACGAAGTCCAGAAAGCCAATGCAAATTTTTTTAACGTGAACCATATACATTCATTTATCTTTTTTGTTGAAGAAAGTACACCTATAAACATGCTTTGTAATGCTATATTAAATGTTTGCATTTCCATTTTTATTGATTTCTAATAGGATATCCATTCAAAGTGTATGCATTCGTACATACACCAACGCATCCCGCGTGTAAGCGTTCAGGCGTCTTGTTCTTTCTCGTATGTGAGACCCTGCGTGTGAGAGCTGCTACATATGGCGCAATAGAATTACAAGATTAGGAGAGCTGCTACATCACAGCTATTCGACATCTTCGGAAACGGAGGAGCCGGGGGGACTGGGGGGGGCTCAATTTCAAGCAAAAAATAACAAATTGAATACTGAAAGTGGCATTTCCGAGCTTAAAGATTTGAAAATTTTCTGGGGGAGGATTCCCCAGACCCCTACAGGTTGCCGCCCCCCCCCTCCCCTCCCAATTCAAAATACGCTCCGCCGTCCCTGATTTTGGGAGCTGTTATTCTTTCCGTGGGTCTGTTCAAAAATGGCATGAAGAAGAAGGGGGAAGCTAAATTGATCGCGGGCTTAATTTGGCCCTTTTTGTGTGCATGGTCAAGAGTGCATTCAAGCGTTTCCGTGCCACCAGCGATCGCTGTGGTGTGGACAAAACTTTCTTGTCATTTTCACAATGTGGACAGAAAACTTTTGTTGCGTTTTCAGAGTGAAAACATCGTTTTCAAATTTATTCGGTCAAGTGTGCATGGACGGGGGCCTAAATTTCGCGCTTGGTTTGATTTTTCTCAGATTTTGAACGTAAATAGCAAAAGAGTAAAGGAGAAAATTTTTTCAGGATGAAAAATCATCTATCTGGAGAGACGAGCTTTTCTAAGTTAAGGCACTGGTACTCTATGCAACTGGTTTGGTACCACTCATCGTTTCCCACGGTGCCACTACAAGACAAGTTGTTTTGTGTAACATACCTCGCAAGACAAGTGACACGAAAACTAGAAGGCCATTCTACTTTCTGCAATGGTTTCTGCAATTTGCCTCGCAAAGATTTTGGTCGTTGCAAGGTATTTTCAGTTACACTGTGAAATGCTTTGTGCATCTTGTCTCACATTGGCGTTGCGACACAACCTCCACGAAACATCGCAGAGCCGTAACGGCTCCTTTACGCTGTCAAATACTCCAGTTTTTTCTCAAAGGGCGAGGAACATTTGTGGCTCGAGAGTCATAAATTAAGCCTCAATGGGTTAAGCGAAGTCACTCTAACGAAAAATGTGTTTTTTTTCATTTCACCTTTTACAAATGTCTGCGAAGGCAAGCAAGCGGAACGCTCTGGGGTAGAGCAGAATACCCGGCCCCTTCTGTCCACATGCAAATAAGTTACCGGGTGTTCTGGTACCTGGTAATTGCCTGTTTCCAAGTGCGCTAAGGGAAAACAATCATTCTCCATCAGACAGCAAGACGCGATCTATTTCTTCACATATCCATCGGCGAATGGCATAGTACCAGACAAACTCATGAACACCTCCTGTCGTCTTTGAGATTTGTCACAACTGATCATGACCTTATAGAATACTTCCCCGGGCATTTAGAAACATGCAAGTAAGCAGTCAAAACAAGCAGTAACAGCAACTGCGTAAGTGACTGTATATTGCAGACAACAAGTAAAGTTGACGTCACATGAAAATTAAGTCGGAAATAATAAGTGATGTACTACTGTGGATTCCGAAACATGGACATGCAAGTGTGAGAGACCGCACAAAACGTACATACATCAACTATCTGAGGATTGAGGACCTACCCGGTGCGATGGGTCTGATGATGATGATGACGATGATGATGACCATGTTGTCGATGATGATGAATTTTCAACTTTTGTTCAGCATAGCTACAACGAATATTTCCAAAATAACTCTCTTTGACAATATTCTAAGGCGATTTGAGTCAACCTCATGTGTGGTATAGGGCCTTGACAATCTTATAATTTTGGTATATTACCCATTTTTGGCAGTTTCTTAACAGTTCCTTTCCATCTACTAGTCCTACCCTTTGAAGGTCAGCGATAAGTTGCTTTTTATATCGTGACAGAAAGCCGGTCGAGCACAATGTTAGGACGTAGTACCGTAATTAGGGTAAAGTCTCAGTTAAGCTTGCTCTCAAATATTCATGCCTTTCTGTTTTCATTACGTTTCTCTCAATATGCTTATGTGGCTGATATTACACACAGTCCGTTCGATGATTAATCACTGCTTGTTTTTATCGTCGATTACCATGATGTCGGGCTTGTTTGCTCCATTTCTCGGCGCGATGTCCTGAAGTATTGGAATGTCCCAGGAAATTTTTCTACAGTCGACCAAATCAGGTTAATCGAAGGGGACAAAATGTATCTGAATGCAATTAAAGGTCAGAGCATTCTAGATGCATGCATGTGGTTAATGAACTCAGACAATCCGCCCGTTGATCCGAAAAATTCAATCATTGAGTTCACAGAACAAAAGCAATCCCAGAAATTAAAGTAATTATTGGCGCACTTGGCAGAGGAGGGACCTCCACCTTAGTTTTGGACCAAATCTTTTGTTTGTAATAAAGCTGCCTCAAAATCGAGAAAAACGCTAAGAACCGCGAAGGGGCAAAATTTTTTTGAGAGTGAGCCCCTCCCTTAAGCCTAGTTCTCATACGCCGCCGACCTCCCTGCGATGACCTGAGTTGTCGTCGCCGGTTGAATTGATTTTTCGTCCCAATTGCATCGCAGTGGTGTCCCAGGCGAACCTGCGACATATTCCGGGTGAACTCGAAAACAGGCGCCAAATCAATTGGATGTAATCAATTGTGGGATGAATTTTCCCACTGGGACATGCCCGACGATCGCCGACTACGTTCTTACAAAATATTTTCATCGCCGGCGTCCCCGAAGAACCGCCGACGTGCCTGCAAAAATGAACCCAAGTCAACTTCGCAGGCAAGCCCGCGGTAAGGACCTGCGATGGTTCTTGATACCGACGGCGAACAGTATCCCAGTCACTACCGGCGGCTATGTCGCAGGAAGGTCGGCGACATATGAGAACCAGGCTTTAGTCAACCACCACTAATTCAGTTCTATTTTTACAATTCGGCTTCGTAAACAAAAGTTGTTGAATGTCGGCGATGCAATATGAGGAATGCAACCACGGTAAATGAGGTGGGGAGGAAAGCTAAGGGCCCTGCCATGCGGAAATTCCTAAACAAGCCCAATCTCTTCTTGGTTACCTTAAACAAATAAGCTTAATATCAAATAAAGGAACCGTAAGAGCCTTCTTGTAGTCCTATAAATAGGACATCCAGAAAGCAATCGAAGAAACTTTTTTGTCATCGCCACGAAGTACGTGTCGAAGTTTTTTTTTCTTTAAGCTACTTCACTGGGAAAATGTCACCTGAATTCACTATCCTGGTTATATAACTTGTGGCGTCATAAAAGGCATGTTTTTGACCGCACATCCGATGTGCCACTCAACTGCGCATTTTCATGTTTTCCGTCTTCGCTAAATCGATGGACTCTCCCGCCCATCCCACCCCCGTCCCACCAATTATTACTTAACTCAACTTCGTGGTCGCTCTTCTTCCCAGGAGCATGGCCACCTGCCATCCCCAAATAAGTACAACGTAAGACACCGTGTCTTTATTTGTTTGGGGATAAATAGTCATTGAGTTACGGTTGAATGTCAACCGTTGTCTCCGTTGCTGCTAACTTTTATTGTGCCACTTTTCAATCTGACGGTGCAAGTTAGATACATACCTCTCAAGTTGAACCGGTTTATGTCGAGGGCCGTTCTGTAAAATTTGGAAAAAAGCAAGGTGCCATAACTTACCATACTACGGTAACACGACCAATGAAACCAGGGCAGTTTTAAAAGGAATTTTAAGGTAGTAGAGTACGTCCGCTAAGTAAATTGGCCAATCATAGCGCGCTGTATTTGAGGCCCTGCTTGCAAACAGGTAGGGCAACCCTCTTGCTAGGTTAACCAAAGCTCTAGGGTTACCCTCCCTCCTTATCGACAGGACCTGAGGTGAAGAAAAAATAGAAAAACTTTAAATTAATAATCAAGGCGCTTTTTCTACATAATCATTTTGAATTGGAGAAGGGTCAAGGAAGCCCAGAAACACGGTTGTTCACTTGTTTTCCACAAGACTACTTGCATTCAGTTATTTGATGGCACCTGATGGCATGAAGGAGTTCCTAAGTAACTTTTTTAAATTCAAGTCCATCGTACCTTTCACAAAAACGTTGATTGACGGATTTTTGCATCCGAATCACTGAAGAATGAAAATCATTCTGATTCAAATCCACTGAATAGAGCGTAAAGTTGAGAGAATGTTCGGGAGAGCGTGCTGTCCACTGTGGGGAGGGGGAAGGGATTCATGACCATGTGACGTCACCGGCATGTTGTAGTGGAAGCCATTGCCTTCAGATTCCTCAGTGGATTGTTCACGATCGTCTTGTTCGAACAAGGATATTTTTGTATTTTTCCCGCGTGACAGGCGTTCGTAGTAGAACGGCTATTTTTCCACTTGACGAAAGCTACATTTCTGTCGGAATGCCGCGAAACAGTTTATTAATGGCAAATTACCTGATGGTGATCGAAATGAAAATGGCAGTGAGTCCTCGATGAAGCAACGATGGGTGCTAGTCTTGGATGTGATTTTTCGACTAGGCGTTTCTTTGTGCTTTTAATTTCTGGGATAGTTATTATTACGCATCATGGTTGCTAATCTACGACGGTCTTCGTGGTTTCGCTGACGGATTACTCATCCACAAGATTCTCTGTTTTAATTTTTCACGGGTTTGTAAACTCACACTTTCTCGATCACGTTGGAGGAAATTGTTGGATCACAAATCACAGATTTGAAAATGACCTCTGTGAAGACGGAGGGTGGCAAGAACACATCAGGTACGTTATAATTTTTCAGATGAGCTTCTTGGAGCTTCCGGGAATGTTCTTGATTCGTTGATTTCAAATATTACAGATGTTCCTCGATCGAGGCTGGATTCTGGGATTGTGATCCTTCACGGATATAAATGAAATTAGTGATGATGATCCGGGTCTTTTCGGTGAATATGTGCAGTATGTATGCTGAAATGCTCCATACTCTTCCAAAGTATAACCATAGTATGAAAAATGTAAAGCTTAATAAACCACAGCTGCAGTAGTTTTCTGACTTGATACTTATATGTCGCCGGTGTGTTGAATTGAGCACACTCAGCGAGCCAAATACGCTAATCTCGGACTTACATCAAATTTAAGATTCCTTTTCCCCTGAAAATCATTATCGGTCAATTGAAGCAAGGGCTCGATTATTTAGTCTCACTCTCTTTCAGCGGCGAGAAACAATGTTCTGTACTTGTTTCAAATGTTTCGACGAGTTAATTATGCGATGTGTTAAGGTTCACTGTATTAATGAAGCTCGCACTTAATCGCAATATTTGTTGTTTTAAACCAAACTTTTGAGAGTACATCGACAGCTGTTAAGGTAGTTGAAGCTGACAGAATAATAACGACCTACTTTTTGGCCGTCTGGATGACCAAGGCAGTTAATGAATAAGTTCTGTTACTAAACACGGCCTTAAACATTTGGTAGGATTGGTTTGTCCAGTTGAAAAATTTAACGTGTTCGGGAAACACATCATATCTTTGTTTTAGCTCAAAGTGGAAAGCTACATGAACATTGAGATACTTTTCAATTAAACTATTAAGACCGTTAAAGGGTGAAATGTATCGTCTGGTCATGTTGGAAATAAACAAAGCCGTCGGAATTATTATTAGTCTTCATTAGCAGAATATAACTAAAGTGAAATTATTTTCGTATGAATTACTTGGCACATGTATTACATTAACTAGTTTTGTTTTGTTGTAATCATTTTTATTGTGTCTGATGGGGCAAGTCGTTGCTTCGGAGCAATGTTTTTCCTTGTAAAGGTTGAAAATTTGCATTTGAAAAGCTTCGAGTACACAGTTCACCAGATCCCTGCTCCATCCTCAAGTCATATTCTGATTTCTTGTTATTCTCTTCTTTTGACAGAGGCATGTTTTATGGCGTTCACTCCTCAGAGCTCGCCGACCCGCGTAAGTATAACCAGTTGTGTAATCTTTTCCAATTCGCAACTTAGGAAAGAAACGCTCCTTACAATGCGACTAGTGTTGGTGAACCATCTATTTGAGCTTTCGACGCTTTTTATTTGGAGTCAATGGAATTCACCGTGAAATCTCACTAATAATTCTTCATTTAGGTCATCAGTTTAATGATGTGATTTGCTATCGTAATAATTGCCAGACAACTCCAAACTCGGACTGAAAACGTTGGAGTGGACATGATATCCAGTAATGTCGCATGAAGTTATGCCGAACCTCGCAACAAGTACAGAAGATTTGTTTACATAAGATGCAAAATTCGATCGATCAACGTTTTGCGTAGGTTTCCAAAGCGTGGAATACTTTCGAAATTCATTGGTCACGCGATCCGTTCGAAAGTTTCTTTGAAGTAGCTAATGGACGTAGTGATAGAATTTCCTGCTCCTATGGGGTTGATTACAAACTTAAGTTTGTTTGGCTGAAGATTGCAAATAAAGCTTTTAATCGTGCTGATATATTACAAACGTTCTTTGTTTTGGTGAACTCTGATCAATCTTGTAATTTCTCTCGGTATAAGTTTTTTTATTTCAGTTTTGTGTATGATTTGTGTATCAATTTTGTGCGATGTATGAAACAAAATTGATTTTTTATTTTGTCCCATCTACAAAGCGACCGTGATCTCTTTGGTAATTCAGTACTTTGGTCATGTCATCCTCCGTCACATTTGCTTAGTTCTCTGTTTTGATAACTTCTTTGTGCAGCCTCCGCACGTGCAAATAATCAAATGACTGGTTTTCCTTCACCACGGTGCCTTCAATGTTGTGTTAATAATAAAACAACGGCATTTCCAGTCACAGACAAAATAGTTCAAGTATTTTTTACCTACCCTTTGTTTTGTTGTCTCTACTGTAAATGAAGTTTTTAGTCAGGGTCAAAATTTTGATTTGACCGTGATTGATGAAAGAAAATTCCACCTTCACTTTGTTAAATGAGATTGGTAGCTTTTTTGGAAAAAGTTGTTATTTTGTGAGCAACAACTGAAACTTCTGTGAATGACCTTGAAGTGTCATCAATTCTGATTGGTTTTAGGCTAGCCTCATATCCTGAGGTTTTGGTTGAATCAGACAAATAATATTAATCATTCACAAATGCTATTGTTCTTAATAAAGATGAGTATTTTAAGGGACCCTTCAGATCTTGAAAGGTACCCAACCATCAATTTTTAGTTGAAGTTTATCCTTTTATGGTAATGTGATATAGTTTCTCTATTTATTTACTTGGTTACTATTTATATATTTATTAAATGGGTTTAATTGTAGTTATACCTTGATGTCAGCTTTTTGCCCAATCCTGAATTCAAAACCCAAACATTTAAAACTAGTATGTATATAGCCCTCTGTTCAGTGGGTAAGGTGCAAGTAAGCCATTATGACCCACTGTCAACAAGTGAGATGTATTTAGCATGCAGTAAATAAGGTTTGGGAATTGCAAAATAGTGAAAGTTACAGATAGGTGTGAAGTTGATACTGCCAGAAAGGGGATCTCTGACATACATAACATTCTGCCTGTAAAGGAGTGTTTTATCCATTTTCCAGATACAGAGAATTGGGTTCAACTAGCAAGGTGCAGCCAGAGTTTTTTTGTAAAGGAATTTCAGCATAGAAATGAGACTTAACTATTTTTCAAGAGCTTGATATACCGTTATGTTAAATTAAGGACCTGTGCATTTCTGCCCTTCAATTTCTAGCAGTATCTGTATAATTAGTCAACTAAGCTCCAAATTTATTTTGCTTTCCTTTGGGTCAAGTGAGGTCTGATACATTATTCCAAGGAACTAAGCTCTAATGGAGAATATAATATTATATGAAATGTTCCATATATTTGAACTGTGGTTATGTGATAAACCAAAGTGTGATCATCGCAGTCAGTGAAGCAGTTAAGTTCCGATTCTCAGAAGACAAGGTTGTGTACTAAGCGGGCGGCTTGATTGGTGCAGGGATCAGAGTGTTCAGCATTCAGCTATGTGTGTCCTGAGTTCATTGGGTTGAGTTTGTTGGTTGTCATCTCTTGTCGAAGAGGTTTTTCCCTGAGTACTCCAGTTTCCCCTCATTGAAAGCTAGATGTAGCATTTAATCATATTCACATGCTAATTTGTAATTATTATTATTATTGTTATTATTATTGCGATATAGTGTTCTAGTGAGGCAGTAACATAGAACTGAGGTTTCTCTTTACCATAGGGTTAGGACTGCATGTAGCTCTGTGTTCGCAAGGCTGCTGTATAACGGTTGCCCAGTTTCCTGGGGTGCGTTATTTGCAAGCGTGGGCGACCAAATTTCTGAACGAGTAGCCCAAACGGGCACCCAACTTATCACAAGGTGATTCATTCTCACTTTCTTGTAAATTTAAACCCAACTGGAGATTAAACAATGATAAAAGTGGTATGGTTGGAGAGAATGGCAGCTAAGCAGATTTCACAAATAAACCACTCTTTAACTTGTAAACATGTTCAATATTGCTGAGGGCTTTTGTTGTGTTACATCCTGGTAGTGCACGGAGGCTGGGTCACAATGTGATTCCCAAATATGGAAAACCAACATGATGTATTGCTACATACATACGTTTCCTCTTTTTTTTATTTGAAACACATATAGGCAGTTAAACTTGCAGAAAGTTACGTGACAAAGGAAACATAGGACCTTAGCCATGTTTATGCCATCAGCTCTCAAGAGACTTACCAGTAAAATGTGTAATGATATTATTTGTAGTGTGATTTCTTAACATTGAATGAAATGCTGGAGGAAAATATTACTTGTTTTGGTGATGTCTGCACTATTGTATGTACAAAAGTTTTAACATGCCGCACGTGCAAATCTTCTTTCCCCCCGCGTTAATTGCTGAAGGTTGACTTTTTCTTTTTTTTTGCCCAATGGCAGCAATGGAACTCAAGTAAGGTAGGATTATGTACCAGTAGTCATTTTAAAAGAATAACACCTTTCCTTATTTCAAAGGACTAGTGACACAAATTCTCCTCTATGGGTCTGAACGTTTCATAGGATGCTTTTAAAAACATGAATTGAAACTCTCTTAGTAGTTATGTGTTCCATCTAAGCCAAGGCTTACAGTCGTATTGTGTTCTGTGTTGAGCCTCCTGCTCATGTTTAAGAAAGACAGAGAGAAGACAGTAATGTTAGTACATGTAAATGTTATAAAGGAAAACAAATGTGAAATGTAATCTCTTTTTTTTTTTTTTTTCGAGTTGCCATTTGCTACCACTGCTATTTGTAATTCCAATTTTTCTGGTACCATGAAGTATTATACATCTGCTCTTGATCAGTGAGGGACAGGATCAAGAATTGTGACTACTATAACCCTTGATCTTGAAGATAAACAGAGTTTATTTAAATTGGAAAAATATGT
>BLFK01000192.1:841519-859019 GCA_014634185.1 Astreopora myriophthalma
GGATGGTGTCAGAAAACAAACTAGTTGACAGTCAAAGAGGAGCTCTATCTGTCAGATTAAGCATAAATTGGCACTTATTTCCCTTAATCTTCGAGAGTTTTTGTTATGGTCTAGTTGATTGTCAAATTGCAGGACATAAGTATCAAATCTATCAATCCAACCACTATACAACACTAAACTACACTACATGCACTAAACTATGATCTGTTACTACCAGTACCTTCAAATAGCATATCTGCCAACTCTCATGCATGAGGTGTACTGTATGTAAATTTAAAATGATTTCAACATCTTTGGAAATTTCCATGCCTCTTCAGAAATCTTAGGAAATCTTCAGATAATTATGATCACTGTCTTATGAAAATCTTACACAAATTACATCAATGGCTGATCTACTTTTGCACGAATGTAGATCTGTATTTACATCTACTTTTGCACAAATGTACATCAGAGACGTTTTTGAGTAGGTTTTGAATATTTGCTGGAGCTGTCTTACTTTTGGCATTAATTATTTCAGTAAGTAAGAGATTGACTTGGTGCAGAGGAAACTTAAAACTAAAATTAACATCTCTGCAGCAAAGATACACATCAATGACTTAACAAAAGAACTACAGGGTCTATGACAATAACTGTGTGTGGTAGTAAAATAATGTTTACAGGTCAATTTTATTTTCTCCTGTTTAATTGACTTAGATTGACTCTACATGAGAAGAAACTAACATCTCCCACAACGGAAGGAATGATGTTAAAAAACAGCTGCATATGGTCTATTACAATACATGGAAGTAAACATTTTCTGGTCATTTTTATTTTCTCCTTCTTTTTGTTTTGCAGGGTGGGGAGGTGTTATTTGTTACATACTCAGATGACTATCCGCTGCCAGACAATGGAGACTTTTACATTGTGTTTGAAGGAAAAAGTCAACGGCACGTAACTTCAGCACAGCAAATAAATTCATACTCTCTCCGTGCTATTGTACCTGGTAAGGGTCAACAACAACAATCTTTCCTTGTAGAATGGATGATGTTCAGATACGAATAGAATACATAACCTTGGATCTTGAGGCTTTTTGGAGACTCCAACCTATGCTAGTCATAAATGTACCGGTATTATTCTACAGGGTGTATTTAAAATCTATCGTGTTAAATGTTCACATTTACTGTCAGGAGTATCCATCCTACCGTATTCGTGGGTATCGTGTTCTACAAAGCAGTGCTCTGTTATATTGTGATGCTGGCACCATCTTGAGTTACATCATAAACGTACATGTAAATCATGGGCAGCTGACTTGAATAGGGTCAGAGTGTTTACTTATTGATGAGTTTACTCTGTCCCAGCTCCCTTAATGCAAATGTGACCACACCTTGTAAGTAAACAGTTTTGCAAATGTTTTTCACAAGTCAACTGCAACAGGCTGAGCAACAGTTTCATACAAATTTAACTAGAGCATTTTCACTGTCACGCAATAAAAAATAAAATATGAAACCGTTCAATGAAAGAAGCCAAAAAAAGGGAATGTTAGAAAAGACTAATGGATAAACAACTTTTCCAAGTCTCAAGTCTCTGAGTTATTTGCCGAAACGCGTCACGTGATTTTACAGAGTGTTGTATGGAGATGCCATGTTGGTGTTGCTCTGAAGGACACCAATATGGCAGCCAGAAGTCAATAAAAGCATCTGTAACTAAGTGTGTGCGATGAGAGTGCTTTCTTTTCGCTCGTGAGCTAAATTACATGACCATAATAGTGTCTTCTACTGCTTTTAATGCTTGATTTGCTAGAAATCACAATGAGAGACTATTTTTGAACCATACAGCTTTGTTGCAGCTACTGTCTTGGTGTCATGCAAAGTGAAATTTCAAAAATTCAAAATGCTGTATTTTCAAAACCAAAAATGCTACTAGGCCCAAAAATTGGAAAAAGATTTACTTCTAGGTAATGATTCATCTGGTTTAGATTCAAAATTCAGAAGATCTCATGGCTTTGATTTTAGAATTTCATGATGTCAAGTGAAAACGCTCTATATCTGGTATAATCTGCAGTGTACCTATCTGTAATCTCAAAGTCATCTTGCCTTTGCCCAAAATGTTTTTTTGTCTGGAACACTAGCTGTACAGTACTAAAGCGATGTAATGATTGTTTTCATAAGGCTCACAATTCAAAACATCCATTACAGTGACAAAGGAAAGATCTTGATTTTTATTTCTGAGCTTAGATTAATCAATTTTTTAATTACAATTATTGCAGTTGCAAGAACTTGCTTTGCAAGGCAAGAGATAACAAAGTTGTCCAGGATGAACAACACCCACATTTCCCCTGATTCATGGTAACAAATTATTTTGTCTGTTTGTTCATTGTTTTTAATATTTATAGATCACAACCAAGCAGAGAGAGTGTCTCTCACTATTTACTGCTTCAAGGAAAAGAAGCTGGGACCTCTGTCATCTCATAAATTTGTATACTGCCTTGATACGGAACAAATCCTTGCACAACTTTTGGCAGACAGTGCATCCGACAGCAAACTCTTTGAGTGTGTGGCGTCTTTGTCAGTTGTATCAAATCATATTTCCAAGGAACTTAAAGACACTTTAGATGCCAGAATAACAAATGCATTTGAGTGTCTGGATTTGTCTCCCACATGGTCACTGTTTGGTGAAAAAGAAAGGGGAATTAATGAAAACATAAATGGTAAGTCCATTTTGACCTTTTTTTAAAAATGCCCATTATGGTTATGTGTAAATTGTGCAGCTTGTGTGAAATGCCATGGAGTAGATGGTAAATAATTTATTACATAGCTGAAGTATTGAGGACTGTTTCCATGTGTCTAGTATTTTCTCGTTAGTTGGGGGGGAGGGGGGTAAGAGTTCAACTAGGTCTATTCATTCATGATCAAGCTTTTAGCCAGGATATGAAAGGTGGGCATCCACAATTGACATGGGGCCAAAGGCCCCATCCCCCTAGGGGGTGTGGGGGCATTTGTCCCCAGGAAATTTTGAAACATCAAAGCCTCTTACACACATTATCTGCAATTCTGGGAAGCGATCAGATCATTTGAAAACAGCTATTTAGTCACCAGTTTCCCCTTGTATTTGAAGTGAAAACAAGTATGTGTTACCTTGTAGCAGATGTCAAGTTAGTATTGTTGTCAAGGCGACTACTCCACATGGCAAGTAAAAGAAAATAGTGGTCATTGATGTGGGGGAGTTGCGGAGAGTACTTTCATGAAATCAGGAGTTTCATGAAATCAGGAGTTTCGCGATAAATGCACTCTTGATGTAGAATTATATGTACTTGATTTATTCCCTTGACATCAATTGCAATATAATCTTGTTTAAGCCATAAACTGAAATTTGATTAAGATATAACAAGGTATAAGCTACTGAAATAGTTAAAAGAAACAACTTGTCTACATATTTAGCTCCACGTGACGGTTACATATTTGATTGAAGAGAAACTAGCGAAACCTTACTTACTAAATAAACTAATGATATTAGCTAGGCCAATTCTACTGAGCTCTCGAAGGGCTTGGCGTAAGCTGGAGAAGATTAACACTGGTAAGACTTCACAATTTAACCAGTGACGTCCTGAATAAGTCTTATTGATTCCCCGAGGTTACTATACTCAATTACTATACTCAGTTACTATACTCAATTATCAATTATTAAGAGCGGTGAGAGCTCGTGTGACTGCTCCATCCCTGCCCCCATGATTTTATCTTAAGGGCTTAAGTTAAAATACCACAGTAAAGTTTGTAAACTGGTATCTTTTTCTTTAATTATTTACAGGCCAGGAAACATTACTTCATCTCTCCACCAGGCTGGGATTCACTCAGCTGTCCACATACCTCTTGGACCAGCCTGGATCTATGGAGGCTCTCCATAGTAAGGATAAAGATGGAAAAACACCAGAGGATATTGCACAGGAAAAAGGAATGAAACTATTGGCTGATATGTTCTCAAGGTACATGTACACATGTATATTTTTCATAATAATGTGATTGACATCAAGCAAGATGAGCTTGCATTGAGCTTTCTTACCCTTTGCCATGCATCCTGATGCCAAATTAGTTGGAAATTGTCCTTGGAAGCATACCATTAAGCAATGTCGTGTCCCCTTTCTCTCCAGTTGTAACATTGCTGATATAAGTAGAGAGGAAGTGTACTTATTGTAGCTATTGCTGTACAGCTTGAATTTTTATAGCACTTTGTCTTGCTGTCTTTCCAAAGCAAATTGTTTTGTGTCAAAGGGGAGCAAAAGGGAGTTGAGGAGCAAAATCATATTGTAAAATCCAAGACAGTTACCATCTTAAGATAGTGTTCTTGTTGTTATTATTGTTATTACTGCTACTTTGTTAACTTATTCTGCTGGTGACTGGTCTGCAAAACTCAAACAGGGGTCCTGGAGATTGTGAAAAGAGAGCACCTAAGGACACAACTAAACCACAAGTCAAGAAAAGTGTGATAGGAACCACAACAATATCCAGTTTTAAATCTCTGCAACAAAACTCTCTTGGTAAGCTTTAAATGAATGTCCATCATGAAAAACAAGCATGTCGGATAGTTTTTGACTTTGAATGAGGTCTTCAACCTTAACCCTACTTGATCTTCTGTTTAAAGGAATGAAGATTCAAGACATAAGATTGATTTCATTAATTAGTTAATTCCCCTTCTTAATTAATATGCAAATGTGTTGTTTCCTGGTCTAATCTAATTTTGTCCACAGAAAAGGACATTGAAATTCTCCAGGATATAAACTCACTCGTTAAAGAAGTAAGTAACTTGTTATCTTCTTCTCTGAGGCACAATTGAAAATTTTACTGTTCTCTCTATTTTTTTGTAACTATTGTTAATGCACAGTAGTGACAAGTTATTGTCATTAACATTGTTATTAAGTCAAAGAATATTTTTGAGAATAAAGTCAATAAGTACTAAAAATGGTCATTAATAAAGGCTGTAACATAACATAGGAAAATTTTAAGATGGTTTGAACCCAAGAGTGATGTCATAACTTAATAAAGTGAGATTGTCCAGGTGCATGTGGTCCTGAGAAGGGCTGTCATTGATGGCATTGACTGGCATTTTGACAACCTGAGCAGATCAAAGCCAGGTTAAAGTAAGAAGTCTGGCATGCATGGAGTCCATTTGGGTATTTTAACTGGGCTTGCCTCTCTTGATGAAGAGCAGTGCAGGATTTCACAAGATTTGAATTTTTGGGCTTCTGTAGATGCATTTTCCTGCAATTCCCTGCTTGCCGTGAATTCTAAATTTTACAGTCAAAAAGAGATACTGTAGTCGATGTAGTCAGTTTTCTGCCATATTAGGGGCCTTACTATCCATCAATGGTGGTGGCAACATGGGGTATTTTTACTGCTGGTAGCATATTGTGCATTTAGTAGATTTGGAGATGGCAGTTTCTGGGCCTTATATGTGCAGACCTCAACAAGCAGGCATAAACATGGTGCTCTGTAACCTAACCATTATGGAATCAACTTTGTCACTAAGTGCAAAGTAAATTACTTTTGTTGTTAGATTTTCTCTTGAAAAACGAACAGAGCGTGGTGTGCTTTGTAAACTGGATAAGAAAGTAAAATTTCATGCTTTCTTTCTCTGTGATGACACTTTGCTTGCTACCATGTTGCTGTTTTTAGCCACATTTAGACCATGTCTTGGTCTCAGTCTTGTTAACCATTTTTTATATCTCAAAA
Source organism: Astreopora myriophthalma (assembly GCA_014634185.1). Lineage (NCBI taxonomy): Eukaryota > Metazoa > Cnidaria > Anthozoa > Scleractinia > Acroporidae > Astreopora > Astreopora myriophthalma. Next base: position 847,222 of record BLFK01000192.1, read on the forward strand.
AGATTTCAAGTAATGTTTTTGTTTTCTTTTTTTGGCATTTTGTATAATCAAATGTAGTTCCTGGTCACTTGGTCCTAGCATTTTAAGTATGGCCTTTCCTTTTCATCAGATGAATAGGAGAACACCCAAGTTTCGTCATTCCTGGCCAGTTAGAAGAAAAACCAAGGATACACTAGGTGTGATAATATTTGTCAGATAATGGTTCCCAGACTGTATTAATTATTTTGTGATATAAGGTGTTGGTTTCATATGCTCTCATTGTAACTAATAGGGGTGTCCTGCATAAAAGCAGAATCTACTGGTATTCAGCTATTGATTGCTTTTTCAGAGGATGTGTCAAGCAGTGATGATGAATTAAAGCAAATCAACCAAGAACTTTCTTCAACTAAACTGATAAGTCAGCTGAATAGTGTGTCCCCGGGAAAAAGCACTGGTGGTAATAGAGTTTTGCTAGGTCAGTGTAGTCAGAGGGGAAGGGAGGGGTGACAGTTGGGAAGAGAAGCTGATGCCTGGTATGCATGCCCATCTTGTTCAAGGAAGGTGCATGATCTCTTCCGTTGATCCCCAGACAGTCATTTCTATCCTTATTCCCTATTGATGCCTACCTGCAGGCTACCAATGCATTAACTTGTAAGGGAGTGTTTATATTACACTGGGGAAACTGTCTGGCGTTTCTTGTGGCTCTGTATTCATTTACATGATACCACCCGAAAATATCATGGCGAAAAAAATTGAGTCATAGTGGCTTGAATTCACCCTGGTTGCTGTACTGTAGCAAGATTTCCATTCGGTTGTGAAACCTCGTACTGGGCATCATGTTAATGATGAATGAGCTCCTGTTTCACAATGAGATCAGACTCCCAGCAGACCAGAATGGCTAGTGATGCATAATTTTCACAACTCAGTCTAAAATGGCTTCTCTGCAGTGGACATGGGATGAAGCTAAAAATGATGCCGTGTAAACATGGGACGAGTCTTGCTCCAGTGTGAGTTTTCACATGTATACACCTCCCACATGGTAATGTTTATCCCCATTCAGCTCAGGTAGGCAAGACAAGATGGAAGCTCTCACATACTGGTATTGCAACTGTTAACACCATAGTCAATCATGAAATTGAACTTAATAGAAAATTGTTTCCTAATGTCTCCACAGAGCAAAATCTCAAGAGATTGAGAGATATAAATGAAGAAATACAAAGGCTTCGCATGGTTAACTCACAGAGGGGTGCAAGAGAGGTACATGCATTGACTTTCATGAGAATGAAATAAAGGATGCTATCAATTGGCAAGACCAGAATCTTTCCCCGAAGACTGTTCTCTAAGATTAAGGAATTGTTGCTATGTTACACCTTCACACCTTACCATCATTTTTTTGATGCAGAATGGTAGCTGTGAGTCATCAATGTTACGAAATAAAACAGTGAACACACCCACTATTGTCATCTATCTGATACAAATATCTAAGCCACTGCAACAAAATGTTTGAAATGTTAACAAAACATGGTTGTCAAACAAAACATGGTTTTGGTGATGTCCATAGCAAACTAAGTGAATGACACAAATTCTTTATAGTGCCACCAATCATTTCACTGTAAAGCTACTCAGATATGTCCAGGATTGCATGCAACCAGGTGCACGCAAATGTTAATAAATGTCACAAAGTGTCCTCTGAGCCCTCTCCTCGACTTAACATCATTTATGTCCAGAGATGCAAGCAACAAAGGTCACAAAGTGTCTCTCTAAAACTACTCAAGTAAACATAAACAGGCACCTATACCCTAACCTAACAATAACTATTGACTCTAACCCTAACCTTAGTGTTGAAAATAGGTAGTTTATGTTTAGAAATAATGGGACACTTCTTGATGTTTATCATAATGTGCATGCATCTCATTGCGTGCAATCCCAGGCATAAGTGGTCACTTATACTGACAGCAGCCAGTTGTGTATAAACCCCCTTTTTATCGCAAAAAGTCAATGAAACTTGACCAGTGCGATGCGTCTTTGGTGTCTGTTTCATTGATGTGTACTTTGATTTTCTTAGGTACTATGTGCTAATGCTATAAAAAGCCATTTTAAATTAAAAATGCCATATCCCCAGGAAAAAAGGTGTCTTATTACACCCCTATCTCCCCGTAATATATATATCCTCTATACTTAAGGAAACCATTTTGTCACAATGATGGTGATGGGACATATGGTAACCTGTCTGATTTTGAATCTGATTCCCATGCATGGCTTTCAACATGTTTAATGGCTGAACCTCTACTATTTAATGCTTCATTTGCTGGATGGTATTTTTGTTGTAATAGGCTGGTAAAGGTGGAACACAAGGAAGACGTATACGACGCCTGTCGTGTCCTTCATTAAGTGCACAGGACATTGCGCAAGCTCACATTATGAATTCAGGTAAATGCCTGTTGCCAGTGTTGCTTGATCTACCATTTACCCACAATACTGTGCAATATTGTACAACTTAAATCCATTACAAAAGTTATTCAAATGAAGCAAAATCTCATTGCAAGGATAATATTTGTTTCTACTTTGTATGGTAAAAATACCGAAAGCCCCCTGCCATTAATTAACCTCCTCGACATGGTATCAATCATATATGAACTTCAAGCATTAAAATTAATCCATAACTGGCACAAACAAAAACTTCCATCAATTTTGCAAAGTTATTTCCAGTACGCTAAAGATATTCACTCTTATAATCCATCAAATATTTTCGCTCGCGCGCGATTGGTCTAAGCACGTCACGTGACCGAATATTCCCCAGCTAAAACTGGAGAATATCCGAGAATATTCCCCAATTTACTAAACTGCGCACGTTGAAGCTGCACGCGTTGAAGCTCACAGTTTTCCTTGAGCTACGCTCTCAGAAAACTGTTCGCTTCTCGGAACAGATACTGTCCGTGGACAAATATCCTAGCATATTTTCGCGTCAAATGGAGGCTATTGTTTATATATAGCACAAGATATGCTTCAAAAGACAATTTATACAAATCTCCTTATAGAACAAATACCAGCAAACAAACAAATACATGCAATGGCAGCAAACATATGGCAGAAACTACCTCCCGACTTTAAACACTTAACCACTTATAGTTTCAACAGAAGAATTAGACAATATTTACTACTTAAACAAAAATGATTCTCCCAACATAAACTAGAATCTCTTTCTCTTTTGTGTGTATGCTGTATGCTTATGCTTCATGTATGTTTCGCTTTGGCACTTTTAGTGATCTTTGCTATTCTATTGCTTGTAGTTTTCTTATCTCTTAATATCTTCTTGTAATTCTTTCTCAGTTTGTATGCGCTATGTATGATTTATGCTTTATGCTCCCCTTTGGCACTTCTTTTTCTCTCTCTGTGCCATCTTTCCTACTTGTCTATCTATGGTTTGCTTGTGATTGAAGCTACATAAACAATGCATACATTAAACGTCTAGAGACTAACTCGAAAACCTCACAGTTCATTTGGGCTCTAGGCATTTCCTTCACTATCATTATATATTTTTGACAATACTAAAAGATTAAGCATAAATTCAGTTTGAAAATATGTGTATATTCTCTGTGCCAATTAAGAATTACTAAGTGAAATGCAAATAAAATTGCTGTTGTTGTTGATGCATGTAGAACATGTATATACCCCAATGAATGCAAAAGGGAACAATATATTACATGTATATGCATTCTGTTAATTGATATTATTTGCTCTCAGTAACATGAAGAAGCTTTTTGTTTTCTCAGTCAGACTTGGAGACTAACTTTTCAGCTTACTAGAAGTGGGTTTGAATGCAGTGATCAAAATGAAATTTTCACAAGTGCAGTTTGCCTATTTTGTACTACAACATGCACATGGGACCATTCAGACATTTGCAGTGTATTTCACATGTGCATGTAATTTATGGCAGAAAGTTATGGAAGTGAAGGACAGTAATAATGATCTCTTTGATGGTACATGGTACATGTATTTTAGCTAACTGCAAAGAGCCTGTTAAATGGAGGCTAGTGATCAACATGCCAATGCACGATGTAGGGATGGTGGCCAGGGCATCACTATTTTGTGATCTCCTGATTCAATAAGCAGTTTCGAGGTTCTAGGCATTCAAAGTGATCCCTGATAATTTAATTTGTCTGGTCCAGTTTGTAATTTTGCCATTACATTTTGCTCCAGCAATAGGAAAGGCCAATGAAGAGAAACCACTCATGAATGGCACAGTGGAACAAAAAGAGAGGAAATACAGCCCCAAAAGTGATAAAATCAGAACTTTGCCTACTAAGCAGGGAATTCCAGACAAAGCAACAGGGGTAACCCAAAGAAGGGAAGATGATCCCACAACTACAAACACAAAGCTTCTTTCTGTTGACAGCAAAGGTGATGTTGTACGGCGGGCAAATAGTTGGGGAAAGTGTGATGAAGAAAGGTCTGAATTAAATAGGAGAGTTAGCTCAAGCCTTGATGATTTGTCCAAGGGTATTGAAAATGGACAAAATGCAGAAAAACTGAAACCTTGTCCTAGGCTTGACGTTCTCAAAGGCAAAAGACCTTTATCATTAAATCTTGAAATACTTGAATCACCAAAGGAAGATGGCAACAAGCTGGTGGACATTTTAGATTCTATAAAGAAAGCTAGTGACAAGACAAAATCATCTAGCAATGTTTCATTAACATCTCTCAATGACATTGATGTCAAACTGAATGGCCAAGACAGTGGACTTTTAAATCCAAATAAAAGTAATCTGCATACCAAGTCATACTCATACAGCTGTCTGGCAGATCTTAAGCTTGGAGACGATGGAAATCCCATTGAGGGGCAAACATCTGGGTAAGCTAATTGTTTATAGAAGCCATGTACGTTTGTAATGCGCTTTCAGTTACATACAATGCAGGTGATAGCAAAAACAAAAAGAAATAAAACCAATCACCAGCACTGATGGATCTCATCTCATAACTCACACTGTACGCTTCACTCAAGCGGACTTCACACTTCCAATCCCCACGTGTAGTATTTTTGCTTTTTTTTTTTACTGTCATTAACCATGATCTAAACAACAACAGTCCAAATTGGATAGGGTAGAGTGTCTGTGAAACAATGTTACTGCACTTTTGATTCCAGTGGGCTGTTGCTAAGATGTGTGCAAGGTAGTGTAAGTTGTATGGATATTCCTGTAATAGTCTGTGAGTTCAGGTCTGATATAATTTAGCAGATTAACTGAAAAGTAAAAAAATGAGGGATAGGTAACATACTTGATTTGTTTCCATCGATTTTTGTCCTATTTAACTATGTCACACTATTGACAGGTGTCCTATAATTTGCTTATTTCTTATTCCCATAAAAATGTACTAAATTTAGTATTGACTCTTAGATCTCAATTTAGCCCTGAGGTGAAGAAAAAAACTCTCTCAAAGGCAGAGACACAGATGTCATTGTTGGATTTCCTCAATGATGAGTAGGTTGCTTTTGTTTGAAGCTCAACTTAAATCTGAGTTGGTTGAGTGGTGAATCTTGTGTAGTATTGACTTTATTGAAATTGCACACATTTTAGGCATCGTACTGATGAACAGTTACTGCATTCAGATATTTTTGTTAGCGTTAGCTACAAGCGATCGTGGTTTGTCCTCATCGAATACGTACATAGATACATACATATTCTTAGATGCAGTATCAGTTCATAATTATGTACAAGTAAAATGTGCTCATCCATTGAGCCATGTATTTGCATTTAAATCCTACAATAATAAAAACAAAACTTAAATTATAGCCTGTTTGTATTAACATACATCTATGATCAATGAATGAAAAAAATTATTCTGGCAGGGATGCTTTAAAAGGTCATCTTTGTTGTAAAACTGAATGCCTCTTAAACTGTTGTTAAGAAAAAGTTAATCTTAAACTTGCAATATAAAGGAAATTACTTTTTGGACAATTAATTCAAAGAAATTACTCGGATTTAGTAATTTACTAAACAAATTTCAAGTAAATCCTAAGCTTATAGAGTAAGAGGCAATAACCAAGGTCTGAGGATTTTTGGACGTTAGTTGAAGTCGGAAAAATAATCTATATGTTGTTTTGTTTCCATTGATATTCTGTGCAGTCAAAAACGACATCAATTGCACATAAATGCTAAAGTGGCAAAGAAGTGGTATTCGTTACATGCTCTCGCTACCATAAGGTAATGTACAATAAAATAAGCATATGAGTACAGAGTGTACGAAACTAAACTAATGTATTCTTAGAGGATTATTTGGATTTAACAGATTGTAGAATGTGCTTCTTAATGACATTTTGAAAAGTAATACATTGAATGAGAACTCAAACAACGGAAATTTAGCAATTACAAATGTTTCACTGAGTGCCTTGATCATGCAATTGTCCAGGTAGTACATTGGCTAAAAAGAAACCATTGAAAGTGTTTAAAAAAAGACTCTGACAGTTGCTGTTTGAAAGAGAGACACAGGCAGGCAGGCAGATAGACGGATGGATGAATGGATGGACGGACGGACAGACACAGACAGATGCATGCTTTTCTTGTTCAATTTAGCATTGAATATTTGCCCACGTGTTTACTCTGCCGACATATGGTGTTTATGTTAACATTATAAAACAAAAGCTTCAGCATGCACTTGGGAGTTTGCTGAACACTCAAGAAGGTAGAGTCACTCTCGGCTATTACTTCAAGTAACTCTTATGTTTCTTTCATGCTTACCAACTTCTTACTTGCATCACAACTCAATAATGCAATCTAGCTAGCTTCTGCATGTATCACAGCACTGGTGAGGTAAAACAAAAGAATTCCAAATAAAGACTAATCCCAAGTGAACAAAATACAGTGCTTTGCTGTACATGCAGAAAGCCCCCAATCTGTGGTGCATATTGAGCAGTCTACTATATTTGTTACTTTCCACACTAATAGGAAAGTATTTCTTCACCGCAGGGAGTCACAAAATAAAGTACAAAACAGACTGTCACTGGAAGAGTTTCTGGGTGAAAAGTGAGTAATTTACTAGGTTAACAGTTGGTGATGTATTGTTAATAAAGAGCAGAATTCAGTATTGCAAGGGGACTCTGTAGGGATGGTGCAATGATGAGTGTGACCTGGTGCCCTAGCAAATTTAGACCCCCTAGATTTGGACCCACCGGTACAATTCCGCTAGCGGATTTGGACCCCCGGGAGACTAAATCCGCAAGCGGTCCGCAAGTCCGCAAGCGGATTTAGTCCCCCTTCGCGGATTTGGACCCCCATATTACAGCTTATTTATTTAACTGTTTATCGAGACAGAGTTAGATTTTGGATCGGGGAAACATTCGCGGCGGCATTTTGTAAAGTATGTAGATCTAGGATGTGAATTTTAACTCCTTTCTGACAGAAGCTTAAATAACGCACTTGGGACTAATAGAATTGTCGTTAATTTTTTAATAAGGAAAAAAAAAGCAAAGTGAGACTTAATCTTCAGTTAAAGTTGTTGAAAGCACGCTCTGTGGCTTTTTCGTAAAGGGTTGCTTTTTCTTCCATTTGATAGATTGAATGGGTGGCGCTTCCACTTAAGGAGGTGCCACTTTTGAAGTAACACCTCTTGGTTGAAAGACGCGTTCTTAGAAGTTTACTTGACTACAAGGCTGCAGAAGATTAGGGGGATCTTAGGGGATCCAAAATTAGGGGTGGGGGTGGGGTGATTAGGGGTCCAAATCCGCTAAAGGGGGTCCATATCTGCTAGCGGATCCGGACCGGGAGGTCCAAATCCGCTGTGACACCGGGTTCAATTCCTGGAATGTATGCCATGTTGTCATATGTGGGCCGAGTTTGTTGGTTCTTGACTTTGCTCCGAGGGTACTCCGGTTTTCCTCCTTCAGCAAAAACCAGGATGCAGCTGATTCCAGCTACCGGTAGCTCTAAGCTGTGCTCCAAGGCCATGCGTGGACCATACAGTGGCTGCCTGGGGCACAGTATACATGTTGTCGGCCCGACCTTGTTGAGCTGCGTCATTGCTGCACTTTGCAACGGCGATTACCGAGACAGTTATTTGTGTTCTTCTTGTTCTTGTTATTATTATTATGATTATTATTATTATTATTATTATTATTATTAGAAGACGTAAAATGGACTTAACTAATGTAGACATTGATGTACAAAATTCAGAGGCAGCCATTTCATAAACATTTTATCGATTATATGTATATATATGAAGTGTAGTTTATAATTTTGTCCCGCCTAAGTTGTTTTTTTGACACTCGCTGAAATGCCTTCTCGAACTCCATACAGCACGCTTGTTTTTGAGACAATTTAATATTTATTACATTTTTACTGTTTGTTTACTATGTCAATCCAGCATTCTTTTATATATATTTTAATTCCATTAGCAATATTTAAATTAGGAAGGAAGAATACATCGCAAAAACATTCATTCAAATAACAGTCATTAGGTTCGTTTTTAGCTATTTTAAATTGATAATTGCATAATAATAATAATAATAATAATAATAATAATAATAAAATAAATAAATAAAAAGGATTATTATTATTATTATTATTATTATTCACTTGCTGCATAAAACTTTAATTGGAAATGTAGAAATGTAGGTTGAAAACTGAAAACACAAGTAAGCGAAATGAAAGGTTACAAAACTAAACACGATACAAAGGTTATACGAAATGCGACAAACGATGGAAAGAATAAATACAAACATTGTTACTACTGTAGAAACTACAAGATGTGCTTACAAACACTGCTGAATAGCGAAATGAAGGACTGAAGAACTTAATCTTTGAACTGTGCGTAGCGCGACTGCTTTGCGAAGAGTAGCAAGCAAAGAACGTGAAACCAAGGGTTATATACACTAATAAATAATGCGAAAAGAAAACTTATGCAAGCTAGGCATATTAATGAAACGAAAAATACAAAAGACACTAATGAATAGGTGAAACATAACACTTAAAGACTACCAGAAAAACAAAGAAGAAACAAAGTGACAGAGATCCTACAATTATTGTTACGGAAAATTTTATTTTTATTATTATCATTATCATTACTATTACTATATTATTATTACAAGTGCTGTTCCTAGGTTTGTATTGTACAATTGCTTGTATTGTTCCGTTGTAGTGGCCCAGAAAGTGCTGATGATTCAGAAGAAACAGAAAAGGTGCAAACAGTTGTAGTTTTTTTAGTTGAACTCTTTTGTTATTTAAGTTATGAGCTTTAGAATGTGGTCTCAGAGAAATTTACTGACAAACCATTTGTAAACCACAGCGCCGAGTTGTTCGAAGCACGGTTAGCACTAATCCGGGTTAAATACTATGACAACCAATAGGATTTAAAGACTTAACCAAGGGTTAGCACTAACCCTCTTTCGAACAACGGTTCACGACGACGAACAAACAGCGGTTACGATGTGGCAGTTGATTACGGCTGCAAGTGACGATCTATAATCTTGCAGTATATAATCAAATGTCACGATGATGTCCTCTTTGTGGCCCACGATCTGTACTTTTCACGAGTTCACTGCTTTGGCTTCTATTTTCTGAACTCAGGGCTGCTAAGGTTGCTATAATTTTTCTCACTTGGCACCTTTTGATGCGGAAATTATGACCCTTGCTATTTCTTGAGCCTCCCAGTATCAATAATCCAACTATATGGGCCTATTTGTTATTTATTTTAGGAAAAGCATGAAGCTGGCGGAAAGGGTCTTCGTCGCCTTAGCATGTTGTTTGGGACTAAGTCATCGTCCAAGGTATTTGTACATTAAGTTGTGCCATGGTTGCCCCTTGATCTTTAAATTGGTGGTACTACGTTTCCTATCTCTTGTGAAGAGTTCACGATCACCAGACAAAACTCCGCTACGAAGGCTGTGAAACCGCTTTGAGCTTGGTAAAGGAGTCCCGTCCTGTTTATGTTTCCAAATCTGATATATTAATGTACGTGTATCATATTAATGCACTAGGAAGGCATGTGCGCGGAGCTCTGTAAGGGTATCAAATATGTACAAGGCGCTTATTTGGAATTTAAACTGTTCAGTAGTAAAAATCAAATATTAGAGAAAGGGCGTACGTTCATTTGTGCTTGTGACATCGCTACGGCGACGTGAGGCTTGATCTTGCTTGTACGGCAACTTCGCGAAGGCTGAATGTAAGCAAACTTCGCTTCGTAAAATGCTGTCAATTTCGTCGTCTTTCTAGTTTTTTAAGTTAATTTTAAATGGCCTCATTTTAAGATACAAGAGATTTTCGTTTGCTATCATACGACATGAATTTGATGACAGAGGGTAATTGAACTAAATGCATTCCTGAAACGGCAACAGTATCATTGAACTCTCAACATCTTTAACCATTTGAATCTGATACGTTGTAGCCGTCCAAGAGAGAGCTTCCAAAGCTTCAGAAGGGTAATGCATCCAGAAGCAGTGTACGAAAAGACAAATCCTTTGGTGGGTGAAGCTCTGTTCAGTACAAGCAAACTAGTTTGTTCTTATAGCTTATTATGACGGCGATTTCTGTATGTTGATGATTCGTTTGACGTATTTCCGTGAACCAAGATCTCACGCAGTTCCCTGATCTCTTCCAAAACTCTTCCTTTGAATATGCTCTACGTTACACAAGTCTTGTCTGCAATGTATGATATCTCTTCCAAAAATACACCTTCTAACTTCTTTTTATCAAAGCTAATGATAAGCACAATCACGAAACTAGGTTCTCCTCGTTTGGAAAGTTCCACGGCAAAACCTCGAGACTAAATCAAAATCAGGGGTCTTTTGCGCGTTTCGGAGCTAAACTATGGAATTCACTTTCACTTTCACTGCCCAAACATGCTTTTAAAAAACAAATTAAACAGATGCTATTTTCCATATTTGAGGCTGAGGGGGATTATGTTGAGGCATCTATCTTGATTAAACCATTAGCAAATTTTTCAGGTTAAAGTCGCCTTAACTGTACTCCATTTCATTCATTCACCTAGTTTCTTCGTTTTATTTACCTATTTCTTTCCTGCGTATTGTACCTGTTAAATTGTTGACACTTAGTGCGTATTATTATAATCATAGCTATCTTGCAATATTCCATTTACTTTCCGAAAAAGTCTCAATTACTATCGAATTAATAAATTTTTCTTTTACCTCTTGTAAACAGTCATTTAGTTAATGCTTTCCTGACTACTGTAGCCTTAGGCCGCCCGCAGCGACTAGCGTTGGCTATTTGCAAGCGGAACTGCATTTGAACTCATTGATTTTTAATTAAAAAAAAAATTAAAAACCCTACATATTGCATGGTGAAATCAGGTGCTGGTCACTTTCAATGTCAGAGTTTATCACACGTATTTAAAACAGCTATGTTGCTATTCAGTAACCTTGAAACCATTATTTATTTTACAGCCATGCGTAGCAAAGACAGCGATGACACCAAGAGGGAGGTAATGGACGTTCCAGCAAAGACTGCACTAGGACGGAGAGCGTCGGGGGTTGCGGCAAATAAAATATCAAAACCGGGTGAAACGGTATGCAGTCCGCAATATTCACGATATTTATACCATGGAGGCAAAAAAAAAAAAGAGTTAGGCTGAAGATACCGAGGGGGTATGGTATGAAGGTCCTTTGTAACTCAAACTCAATTAGAAATTAGGCAAATAGCTATGGAACCACTGTGACCCTTTTCTTTTGTTTTGTATCTTTCTCCCATTCAGGTACCTATGCTTCCTAATCCTGGTTTATTAACACGCACTGGACGGGGTGTAACTTCAAGGTCTAATCTGAGTGCCAAACCAAGCTCTCCTCTGCCATTCAGGAGGTAACCCGTGAATTTAGA
>BLFK01000192.1:864019-870310 GCA_014634185.1 Astreopora myriophthalma
TTTCTTCCACATCAGAGCTCTCCCTATTTTCAATACGCTCTGTACTTTGGCCGATGTCTTTTATAGGCCACAGAGCCTTTTTAACTACTGCCGAGCCTTCTCTCATGGCAGAGAAGGCGACAGTTTACTGGCTTGCTCAAGGTTTCAGTTGACCATTTCGGGAAAGTCTGTCCACCTTAATTCTTCGTTTACACCAGGTTTAAAATTAATATTATTTTTTATGAGCAAAAACAATGGCTAAGCACGTGCGTTTTACGTCTTCAGTAATCTCTCAACTTGTCTTTCTCTCCAAAGAAACGGTGTCAAACAGCGTGTCCATTTTCTGTCTTAACTTAAACGGTGTACATCCCAATTCTGTTGCTGGATTGTTAGTTCACATTTTATATCCAGAACGAATTGCAATAATCACGAAATGATGGAAATACAGTGCGAATTTATGGTTTCAATGACGTTCGCGTAACCGTGGTCGTCATCCTTTCATAAGCTCACTATTTTATTGAGGACTTAAATGAAAATGACAGAGTCGCAATAATTTTTTTCTCTAGATATTTTACAAGGGGATGTTGAGTAATTTGGGTATAGCGCAAGAAACGGTAGATCAGATGTTTCCGAGGTTGTATGAGTTGCTTCAAATAAATGGTAAGAAACCAATATTTTTTTCTCGAGTTTTTTGTAGTCTTTTCCAAGGCCAAAAAAGGTGTGAAGTGCTGCAATGTTGTATTGTTGGTGAAACTGTTTCATGACAGCTGTTAGAGTCAGTGCTACCAGAACGTTTGCTAGGGATCGTAAAGAGGTCGAAATACCCGAGCGAGGGCGAAAACTGCCTCGCGCGCGAAGAAACAGAAGTCTTGTCATTGTTTAATTCAGGAAACAGTGTTATTATGCAAATTACTTAACTTAGGTGATATCCTTTGATTTACTGCAGGAGACTTTCTAAACCGCTTGAAAGCAAGCGAAGGAGAAGACACAATAGTGAACAACATTGGAGATGTACTGGAACAACAGGTTAGGGTCAAAGAATTTCTCAGCAAAGGAGGCGCAATTATTTATCAACATCTTATAGGCCTTAATGGTATTTGCGGACGGCCTGGGGCGATTGTTCTTGTAGTATTTATGTGATAGGGTCTCTGTTTCGTGCTAAAACGAAGAACAAAAACAATCTCCCATGCCTTCCGTTAGTACGAATCAGACCAATTACCCAATCACACTCCATTCCATTCTTTTCCTTTAACCCGGCATTCCAGTTCAGTGGAGAGAACAGCGTGAAGATGAAAAGTGCGTATGGCGAGTTCTGCAGCAGCCACATCGAAAGTGTTGAGCTTTACAAGGTACGAACACGTCCAAAATCTGTAGTGAAACTTCACAGCATTGGCTTGATGCGCGTGATGTTTCTTTCTTGTTTAATATGCAGGACGAATATCGCAAAATATATTTCACTGGCTGACCCTTGACAGAGCTTTGGGGACTGCGGCCAAACTCAATTACCAGTCGCTTTCTCTTGAACCCCTTTTCTTCAGACTAGCGTATGCTACTTTCCTTGCCAAGTTAAAGCTTGAAGTCTGAAGAGCTGCTTTCAAAGGCAAAGCCGACAAGGTTCTTTACCTATTTCAGGCGGTTAAAGGGTACATCGTGCTCGTCTCCAAAGCCAAACTGTTAAAGGTGGCCTTTGCCTAGGTATCCCTAGTACATATTTTCACTTCTGTAGTATCGAGGCAGACTAATTCTTGTGCAATTTGTCTTAAATAGCGGTTGATGCAAAAAGATAAAAAGTTTGCAGATTTCACGAAGGTACGTTACCATCCGAAATTTAACTTCTTCCGAGAAAGTTTGCTGGATTTTATTTTACAAACAAAGACTACTTACAGGTTTGTTTAAATGATGAAATTCATCTGATAGACTGAGTTCATTTCGCGGGCAACAATTAAGGGATTTCAGCCGAAAAATTACGCCGGCCACCTCACTGAAACATCAGGCCATCCCTCAGAGCTCTTCTTATTAGGCCCGCGGGCCTCCTTCCACACGAGAATAGAATAGAATAGAAGAAGTCTTCTTGCCTCGTCCCATCGTCTTAAAACAGTTTGTTCGTCTGAATACTTGACTTTGCGGAGGTTAGAGTTAAAAATGCATTTATTTTTGCTTGTTTTCGAGCAGAAATGCAATCTGAACAAGTACTGCCGGCGATTGTCTATCCCAGAATGCATCACGCTCGTTACTCAGAGGCTGACCAAGTATCCTATGCTCATTGAAGCAATCGTGAAAACGACCAAAGGTACGTTCGTCGTAATGATCCGAGCTTGTCAACAAAGGTTTACGTGCGTTTGTAAAAACCGTGATCTCAATTTGGAAAAGCATGTTTCATAGAATTAATCGGCGTGAGGTTTAATAGAAAACAGATGAAGAACTTCAAACGACGCCTGTTGAAGTCCCACACAGTTACAGTTGCTAGCCAGCTATACAAATTTGACTCCGTTTAAAGGGAAATGCCCGTTAATTCTTGCTGATCATTTTTCTCCCATATATCAGTCTGCTGTACTTACTAAATGTGACGACTTTATCTTCCAATTTATTGTCTTATGTTTGCTAACCGTTATTTTATTTTGTCGTTAATGCATGACATTGTCGGGATCAAAAACAGCCGATGTAAAACGGCCATGATTCTTAATCTATGTTGCGTTTTTATTTCAGAGTCAAAACCCGATTTCATTTCACTGAAGAATTCGATTACCCTTGTAAAGGTATAAAGGGTCATGACTGACTTACTTGCATGGGATATGGGTAGTTAATTAATAAACGTACCAACCCAATTCTTGTTATCTAAAGCTATCGTCTCTGATGATTTTGGCATTGACAAACACGAAAGATTTGCGATACCCGTATGATTTTGCAATACCCATATTAGGTTCTCCGGTTTTCCCCTCTCCACAAAAAACCAACATTTGATTTGACTTAATTTGCGCGGATGAAAATGTGTATTGACATTGGCGCATTACAAGTTAATAAATATTGTAATTATTATTAAGTGTAGAGTGCATAGTGAGCTATGTCTTCAAAATTAATTGGGCTACTTTTACCTTCCATGCACAGCAAATCTTACAAAGCGTGGATGAAACGATAAAAGATAATGAAAAGCAAAAGGTTTGTGGTTTGTGCTTGGTTTTTTAAATAATAATTCTACTGATGGGGTCGGATTTTCCCTAAAAAGACATTCTAGAACCTCATTTTCTGAAGTGTAGCAGCTAGATGAATTGATTTGTTGCCTTGTTTGTTTTATTGTTCTCTGGAAGGACAGTGCATCGAATCAATGATGTCAGATCCTGCCAGAGCTTCTGCTTCGTCCCATTGACACTTCTACTTATTCCATTTTAGCAATTACAAGACCTGAGAATGAGGTTGGATTTGAAAGTTACAGTCACTTATGGAAAGAACGGGAAGAAAGTCAAGGTAAACAAAGACATGACCTTGAGTTATCTGAATTCCTATGTCACAGTTTACAGCAAATCCTTTGGAAATAAATGCTTCACATCTGCACTATTTGCTGATACACAAAATACAAAACTACATCAGTTCTCGTTGTTCTGTTCTGCTTGCAACCGACTGCCTGTTAAAGAAATAGGCAGGCGATCTGCAGACATATCTGCCTTGTGCCAAGCTAAGCTCCGCATTAAGCACCTGCATAAGATGCGAATAAACTGTGATGATAATGGTCATTAGCCAATCATGTCGGTTATTTTATTGGAACTTTATTCTCATTGTCATTGCGCAAGCTGACCGTTAATTCAACTCAATACAGGTTCACCCAGTAGCAATTTTGGCCACTCGACTTTCGCTTTTGTTTCGCGGGAACAACTTGTCCTCACCGGCTATCGGTTCCTCCCGAAGAGGCGGTAGTGAGTTTGGAGGAGGAAAGATAAGATATACATAATTTTGTTTTCCTAGAACATCGACCTCGCATCCAACACAAGTAAACTCATCCATGACGGCGTGCTAATGTGGAAAACTGCCCGAGGCAAATTGAATGGTGCGTATAAGACATTATTTTTTTCTCAGTGCTTGAGCGGGCGGAATTCAACAAATCCTGCAATCTGATTGGTTCCGAGAGTGGGCGGAATTTTCTTATCCGGCCCGCTCACGGCCTGCGGAATCGTTTGTATGCCTACAGCCCTAAAATGTTCGGGTCTTTCGCCCGCCTTTCGTTGTGTTTTAGAAAAAAATAAAAATGTTATTCACCAGCCTGGGTCGGTCCGTGTTGGGAAAACTTTGGCCTCTGTCTTGGGTATCCAAGACCTCGGGCGCAGTTTTTCCCAATACGGACCTCCCGGCTTGTGAGTAACCCCTATATCTGTAATGGATGCTTGTCTTTGGCGTGGGAAATAACAAACGAACTAACGTGTTGATATCTTGACTTTCCTTCGCGAATTACATTCAAATTCCCCTTGTTTTCCTGAATATCTCCTTTTCAAACTCATTAATAATGCATGAGGTAATTAACCAATTGTGTGGCCTCATTTGTGTCACATGGATGCCCCTTGATACCCGGTAAAGAACAGATCCAAAGACGCGTGATTACATATCCAAACACGTGTGTTTGGAAATCCATTTCCAAAAGAATGCAGTACTTGAACAAATGTTTATTAACTTCCAGGATTACATTAATCATTCTTTGCAGTTAACTAAGTTAAGCCAGAAGTTCAGAGAAAGGCTGTCCAGGTCTTCCAACCTTTCTTCAAGACTTTGCACACGGTGAACATCATAATCTTTGAGCACGCTCCCCGGCTCAAGTGAAGGAAATTTTTCCTCGCGCGCGGCTTGCCAATTTCGGAAAACATTAACAGCCCACTTATCTCTGTACTGAGTACTTTTAGGCTTTGAACGTTCGTGCAAAGAAACTTCCTCTCTGCAACTTTTCGACAGTTGAAACCGGAAAGACGACCTCGTGCTTTCATCAGTTTTCTCGTGTTTGGAAACCCTGATGAAACACTCGCCCTCGTTTGTGAAATATTACTTCCTAAATGGTTCTTTATCAGGAACTGCCATATAGAACGTACGGCCCCACATACTTGTTCCTGGGTTGAAGCTAGACCAAGAAAACCCCGACTCCTGCGCATAAGTTTTCGGCGCCTGCATGGGCATTTGTCATTTTAATTTGCGGGAGTTTTGATTTATCTATTTTGTTATTGGCAACTGACTGTAATTACACTGATTATTTTGAGTTTCTTTTCCCATTATCTTATCGTCAGTTGTCGTTCTTTCTCTGCTAAGGGGACGGGGTTGGTGGTGTTCATTGATGAGTAAAGGAAAAGTACTGTGTTTCACCTTCAGAGACGCGCGTGTTGATCATGGAAGACATGTTGGTTTTCCTCCAGGAGAAAGACCAGAAATACAGCCTGCTGTCGTTGGATCAAAAGGTTAGGTTGCTTTACATTTAGGAATCATTATCTTATGACACGAGCGGTTTTTAACTCAAATTGGTTTCCTTTTTTCTGTTTTATTGTCTACGCACTGGATCCGTGCTTATCCAAACGCCATAATTTTTTTTGTCCTAGGCTCCTGTTATAAGGCTCAAGAATTTGATGGTTCGAGAGGTTGCAATTGACCGAAAGGCTATCTTTCTTGTGAGCACCAGCCTGGAGGGACCCGAGATGTACGAGATAGTCTGTGACTCGCCAGAAGAGAAAAAACGGTGAGTGGACGCGCTAAAGGTGAATCAAGGGCGTAGTACAGTGTTCAGTCCAAATGTGACAAATGGTTTACTGCTCCGTTTTTAGGTGGATGGATATAATCCGAGAAGCTGCAGCAAACGCGCCGGAGGATGACAGTAAGGAATTGTGATTTTAGGTCTGAGTGACCTTTTTCTGGAATAGTCTTCTGATTTACCTTACATTGAATAATTTTACAACAAATTGAACGTTATGCCGAGTGCTACTGTGGTAAATTCAGTTAACCCAGCCACGGACCTTGCCGGTGCCTTAACCATTCAACCTATCCCGGAAGGATATAGTTAAATCACTTAAAAGGTGGATGGTAAAGAAGAAAAAAATTTGTTTCTCATCTAGACCCAAACGATGGTCTGATCAGAACAGCTACAGACGAAAGAAGAAAGATCATAGTTCGACGGGCCAGCGTCTTGATTGGTGGGTATCATTGAGACAGTTTACCCCCAATCCTATTCTTTCCCTGTGGCTCGAGGAAGTTCTCCCTCTGTGTCAATTTTTGAGTCTGTTCACACTGACAACAGTTTGGTTTCCTTGCAGAACAAATTCAAAACAAAGAGCTTGAAGACGTGGACAGGGG
>BLFK01000192.1:870558-873058 GCA_014634185.1 Astreopora myriophthalma
ATGCTGTTTGTTTTACTTCTTGATTGAAACAGGTTTTCTCGATACACGCTCATATTTCCTACCAGCCAATCAAAACGCGCGTTTGACAACACAACCAATCAAAATTCGTGTGATGTCACAACCGTGTTTACATACTCTCATCTAAACACACCTATTGACCAATGAGAGCACGCGTACTATCCTAATTATTTTGTAAATCGAATGACTTCATTCTGTTAACAATTCTTGCTCATTCATTTCAGTCCAAACTGGAAGTGGAAAAAAGCAGAGAGCTGTCAAAAACTAAGTATGTTCATTACCCCCTTCAAGCTGCGTAGCTAGCAAACCACATTAAGCTGTACTGAATCGAATGTTCATTTATTTTGATGTAGTCGAATTCCCATTAAAGGAATGTAAAATGAACATGGAACAATATTTCTAAGATATAAATCTGAACTGCGTAAGGTAACGTGAAACAAAAGAAAACGAAGCAAAGCAGTTGGAGGAGACCGGGAAAGAACTGCGAACTTTGCAGGTTGGAAAGAAAACAACGTTGGCCTACTAATAGGTCATTTATATGATGACGTCATTTTACTACAAAGACCAGAATGCTTTCTAAAAATGCTTTTTTACTCTTCAGGGAATAACGAGAGAATCGGTAAAATTTGCCAAAGAATAGAAGCTACTCAGTGCATTCTGATCTTGGTAGTAAATGACGCCATCATGCAAATGGCCTATTAAGCAGCAAAGCCTCGCCCTGGTGAAGATATTCATCACTGGAAACTATAGGAAGAAATCATATACTTGACAGTCGTCTGTATTGCCTCTGATCTAGTGTACAGTTCTGTTGATTGAAGTCAGTGGTAAATGTAAAACTCCAGCATCGTGAGAATAATTATCAGCGATAAAATGAAACTTGCATTTCCTGCCTACATTCATTTCATTCCACTTATGATGGGATATGAGAACTACCCACGTCATGTATATTTGATAACATGTAGGGACTGTCTGTATAATCATTTAGGATATTCGGGATGATGTAAAATCCTGTCCAAAATTGTTGATCAAGTTTTTTTTTTCTATTGTGCTTTTTAGAGAGGCACTTGTGACCGCGGTGCAGCAGGTCCAAGCCACGGTATCTAACGTGGAACCAGTGTTGGAAGAGCCCAAAAGTGATCCCAAAGGGAGCACCCCGTCCCTCGCTGTTCCTGGAAACGGACCTACGGGTCCCAAGAGGGCCGAAACCTTCAGTGGCTTTGACACTAAACTCAAGCCTGACAACATCAACCGTGCGAGCTCCATGAGAGTACCCGAGAGGCCTGGGCTGGGCATGGGCTTGCCGTCACGGCAGCTTCCGGCTGGAGGTATCCTGACGGGAGAGAGCCCAAAACTCAAGCACAAGCGAAAGACCAGTGGGGGTGGGTGGCCCTTCCTGGCCAAGAATAATAGCAAAGAAGACAGGGAACGGGGAGAAAAAGGTACTGAGACGGACGCTTTGGAGGGGAAGAAGCGCTAAAAATTGTTTTTCACTGAGCCACCAGCGTGTCCGAAAGATTAAGCAAGTTTCCCATTGAGATCCACTGTTTCGCACATCGAAGTCTGAAATATACGCAAACATTAGTCATAACCACATTTCTAGCGTTGATTAATCGGTCAGTGGGTTGGAAACGGGGCTACAAGAAGCTGTGAGAGTCGTTTCGTTGGCTTGTAAATAATTACGACTGGTTCGTTACAAGCATATTTATTGTTCTTCTTGCAGGTGAAGTAGCCTCAGACTCAACTTCTTCATCTCCCAGTCAAACTCCTTCTCCTTCGCCGGCTCCTGGGCAAGAGGTCAGTTACTCGCAGTAATGGTAAGGTGGCGTTAGTTTCTAAAAGAGAGCTAGTCTTGTTTTGACGGCATCTATGAAACACTATAGAAACTAACCCAGTCACTGAAACTTTAACGTCAACCCTTATGCACCTGGATAGAATGACAAATTAAGGTTGACGAGAAAAGGATTAGGATTTTATTTTTAGAACTATTTTTGATAGTCACGGAACACTTGGCAATTTTTCTAACATTCAGAGTTTTAAACTTCGGTAACCAACCCTTTTTTTGCATTTTTCAACAGCCTGAAGGAGCAAGCGATAGCGACAGGTGAGATGTAAATAACATCTCATTAAAGAGGGTCAGCAAATACGCCAGCCAGTTGCAAATCTCATCAAGATTAAAGTTGTAAACGCGCTGAATGATGGATGCACATCGTATTCACAGTTGGCGAATCTTTGATAAGTCCTTCAACTCAATCATGGCTTGACCCGGAGCTAAATATGCTATTCACATTAACTGTAACTGTAACTCGTCTTTTTATTATTTCTACGATATAGGTAGGTTTAGAAAGAATGTGTCTCCTCAGTCAAACATTGTTCACTAATTATAATGCGCGTATGAACATAATTCCGCAAAGGCATGATCGCTAGGTCGTTCAACGTGATCCGTTAATGCAAACTTTTCTTTTCACCAACAGTTCAATCAGGA
>BLFK01000192.1:878058-895288 GCA_014634185.1 Astreopora myriophthalma
AATACCGGTAACATGATTAGGGGTGTTAAAAGGGTTGACGTGAATCTCTCTTTGTTATATGGGCTTTTCGACTAAAATAAAATAATAAGCTTTTCTTATCTGCCCCATGTTCGAAAAAACATCTTGCCAGCGAACAGAAACCCTTACAAAACCGACATTTCCGGTCAAGGAACATACTCATACTTCCGGTTCGTTATGAGAACATGGTCAATCATGGTGTCTGTGAGATCTAAAACGTCCAGGAGTGGTCACTTGCACAACGGAATGTACGGTGATTCATGCATATGTTCATAATCTCGATATGAATAAGTTGATTTGAATTAGTTGGCATATTTTGTAATCTAGATTGTCTCTTAGCAAAGTGGGACAAATTCAACGAAGTGATCTGGAGGTGCGGCAAGTCCTAATTTCGTCTGAGGTGCACATTTGCTTTCGGCCAAAAAATACAGTCATTAAGCAGGCTTGAAGACATTTAATTAGTTGAAACGAACAGTCCAAATGCTATTCATACGCTATTCTAATTAGAATATCACTCTGTGTAGTTTCAAAACAACTGTGTAAATTTCGTATTGGCAATATAGTGATCGCGACAACACTATGGCAGCACTATAAATAGACTTTTCTTTAAAGACGAATTTTTTTCGCGTGATATTTCCTGTGAGCTGTCATTAGAGCGCTTTCTTGTAAGAGTTCACAGGGTGAACGGTGCATGTAGGAATTACTTGAGGAGAAAGGAAAAAAAATCGTGCCCCCTTTGCTAACAGAAACAATATTTGATATTCCCGCCTGTTTGAATAATTAAACAGCCTCGGCTCGGAATTGAAGGTAGCTCTTCATCCAAACGGTCAACGAAATGAGCATCGCTGTGTTCGTATTCAGAGGCCACGCTCGGTAATTTGCGTGGTTTTATATGACAAACCGAAAGATAAGATTCTCTGAGAAGGTAGTATTATGGCGATCTGAATCTATGTTATCAAGAGGGTAAACCGGAAACAGAGGCCGATCGAACGATGACTGCAGCAACAGGAGATCTAGGGATCAGTGTGACACCGAGAAACAGAGCAAACTTTCGAAGGCTTAAAACTAATAGCATACAAAGTTTAAAGCGATGGGAGAAGGAGAACGAACTTCTCTATGCTATGATGGAGGACGAGAGCGAGTGGTTGGCCAAGTTATTTCCCGACTTGGTAATTTCTCCAGAGTTTTACTTCTATGCCCTAGAAGATGGATCGCTTCTCTGCCGACTTGCGAACTACATCCAAGAAAAGGCAGAGTTGTACTCCCAGAAACACAGTACTCAGGTGCCTGGAAATAAATTTCGTTATCACACTGTGAGCAAGTGTAGCAAAGAAATCAAGCTGTTTCGTTCCAGGGAAAACGTACAGCAGTTTCTTTTGTGGTGTAGGAGTCACGGTATACCCGAAGCTATTTTGTTTGAATCGAACGATGTCGTACAAGTTGATGATTACAGGGAGGGATGCAGAGGTGTCATTATATGCCTCATGGAAATTGTCAGAAGGACAGCGAAGTTTGATCTTGATGAGCTACCGCAGTTGATTCAAATGGAGAAAGAGATCGAAGAAGACGAAGCTAATAACGACATGGAACTTTCAAACGGGCAAGGACAGGTTTTGGATGTCGAGGAAATTAACACGACAGAAATGAACAACCTTGAGGTGCATGTGTCAGATCAGCCAGAGGTTCAAAGCCCCAGTTCACTGGACTCCGATTCTGGAGTAGACTCGGTTTTTGATCAAGACGAGGGGGAATATACTGCCTCTCGCCTGACGGAGTTTTCGCAGGAGGAAACCGAGAAAACGGAGAAAACCCCCACTTCCACTGTGACAATTCGAAAACAAGGTTCACCAAACCCAAAAGATCAGAGAGGTTTATCGAAGAAGGGCAGAGAACCTCCCTCTCTTCTGGAAAGCAAGGGGCCCAAGTCAGAATTGGATAAACAAGTAAGTGGTTTGCGCGCATTTCCATGAAATTTTACTTTGAGGAAATGGACATTTTCAATACTCCTATTAAAAAGACAATCATTGGCGCGACTCAGTCTTGACAAGACTTTATGAGATTGTTTGCAAATACTGTTTTCTTTGACAATTTGATTAGCAGGAGGTTGGAATTACACGTTTCCAAATTTTGAACGGTAAAGTTTGTGGACAAGAACGGAAAGGATTATTCAATTCAGTAATAGAAGTCTAAACCAGTAACGTATACGGCGACTGCATTATGCAAATATATAATATACGTAAGCTTGACTTTATTGCTGATAAGAATATTGATAACCGATGGAATCTCTTATCGTCCAAAGATTACCCTGTTGAAGAGTTAAGAAATAACGGAACGGGAAAGAAAGGAAGTTCCAGATTGATAATGGCTTTTATAATGATTATAAAATGACCTCCACTTAGTTAAGATGATTTGAATTTTTATACACGGACCTGAACAACGTACAACCTTGACATCTGTCTCTACAGCTGGAACGCTTTTACTCAACGAACATGATAACATCGTATCAAGGTTAAAAGGTTTTGAGGACATATGTCAGTAAAAACCGTCAGTTACTATAAGAAACCAATTCAATGCAATTCCTCTGAAAATCACGGAAGAGCTAATTTTCTTCAGCAACAAATTCTCACGGGGCTGAGTGTGAAATGTTTATTTTCTATAGAGAGTATTTGCATAAGAATAAATGGTTGGGTCTCGTTAAGTCCTTAGTAAACCTTCACTTGAATATCATTTTACCGAAAAGATCAATATTTTTTTATCCCTCCCAAGCACAAAGCCGTGCCGAAAAATTTATGTCATATTGAAAATAAATTATGAAAATGTGTCTTCTTCTTTGGTATGAATGTGTCCTTGATTATTTTGTTCAATAAACACCCAAGTTAATATACATTGTTAGAACTTAATGACAAAAATAAAATAAATCACTAGTTCAATTCTACCTGTTACCATTCTTTTCCCTCCAGGCACACCCAGAGCCCCAAAAAATTCATGTCTTGTTGCAAATAAATGATGAAAATAAGTTTTATTTTCTTGGTATGAACGTGTCCTTATTTAATCTCCTCAATGAACTCACAGGTTAATTAGTTCTTTTTAAAAATTCACAAGTTAATATGCATTATTAGTAATTGATACCAAAAAGATTTAAATGATTAGTTCAATTCTACCTGTTACCTGATGCCCCTCCCTCCAGGCACACCCCTAGTATTTGCAATTTTTTTTTTACTTAGAGGTCAATTTCCCAATTTTTTTTTTACTTAGAGGTCAATTTCCCAACCCAGAGCACATGGAAAGAGACAATTCTGCAACCCTGGGACTTGTCATCAACCACAAATATATCCTTTTATCTAAAAATAGAGATGGCAATATTAATTCTCACACATCAGCAAAAATCCTGACCCTTTGACAAGGGTTAAACACTTAGTAGAGTTTATTGTAAAAAGGATGCTTCATCCACACTCTCTGAGAAAACAAACGAAGGCTGCAGAAATGACACTTTAAGAAGATTACAATCAGAAAACAGATCTAGAACAGTAGTCAAATAAGGGAAAGGAAAAGCCTAGTTTTCTATCAAGTCGTAGCATTTTAGAGTGCTTCTGAGGAATATAAAAGTTTGAATAGAGTATTCATATAAAACCAATCGCTTCAAATGGTGGTAGAGATTCTCCCAGGTGAAAGAAAAATTATCCTTCATGCTGCTCTGTACCATTGTGTTAATTGTGAAAAGAGGTAACAAGGTGGCTGCAAATAATCCCTCCCTCACCCACCCCTGACTGGAGGACTGAACCATGTGTTTATGTTGTTTACTGTTGGAAGTGGTAAATGTTTGGCAAACTTTTAAATCTCTTGAGTCAGAATAGAGAGTGCTCACTCATGTCATAAGTGGCCATATTGGTTTACTGAAATAAAAGAAAGAATTTGAATAAAAATCAAGTTTGATTGCCAAAAGATCTTTCTTCTCCAACGTGGCTGCCATCACAACAAAGTGAACACTATGAGGACAGGTAACAAATCCACTGGAATTTGCTTTTGACAAACCTCTGTAAATTATTTGGGCCTAAATCCCTTTCTGATTGTGCATAGTGCTGAGATCAATTATAAAATTAGTGACCTTGCTATCTGCTTCATACTGACTTCTCTTAAATAAGAATTATTTAATAATTTATTATTATTTTCTTTTAATTAAACAGGTGTGTAAGATTGCCCAAGACTACAACATAAAAATTGTCCATAGACTAAAAGAAGGGAAGTACATCATTCTTGGTCGCATCATGTTTGTGAGGGTAAGAAAAAAGCAGAACCAAGATTTTTCATCATAATTCATTCTGTTGCCTTGGAATTTGCATGTTGTCAGTGGGAAAACTTTGTGAATGGAAATGCACTTGCTTGAGTGATTTATTAAAATTGCATCGCAAGACCCATTATGATCCTGGTTGCCAGAGGATTTTTTTCCGAGGTCCACGAGAGAACACTATCCTTGGTCTCCATTGTGGTGTTCTCTCTTGGATCTTGGAAAAAATTCCCTGGAACCCAGAGTAAATATTGGTCCAGTGCATCATTTAATAATCAGATTTATTGATCTTACCTTGTAGAAGGATGACAATTGAGCAAATGCAATTATTGAAATGAAAACTGGAAAATACCATATAGTTCTTCCCTTTCATGTTGTTTAATTAACACACTATTGTTTCAGAAACAGATGAAGTCTTTACAAGGTGTAGGGTTGTCACCACAGCTGACATATTTAGTGATTTTGGGGTTGCCTTTTTTTGTCTTATTATCATTTAGATGTTGAACGATCACATGTTGGTCCGGATTGGAGGAGGTTGGGATACACTGGAACATTATCTGATGACTCATGCTCCCTCAAAAGAAGGTATGAAGGCTGAAAGTAATATATTTCAGTTTTGCTGATGCTGTGGGATTTTTTTTGGGGGGGTGGGGTGGAGGCAAGTGTGTGACCATGATGACATGCATATATGCTGTAATGTCTCATAAGCCACTTAACTGTAATTGCAAAAATTTCAGATTCAGTTCATGTCAAGACACGAATATTGAAAACCAACATTTCATGCCGTGTCAACTCAAGCCTATTAACTGTAAATTTCTTAAAAAGGAAATGTTGCATGAGAGCTTTTATCTTGAGATACACATTGTCATTAATAATAGTTAATAGTAATAGTGATAGTAATAATTATTGGAATTAGCAGTGACACCTCCACAGAGTGGCAATTCCTCCACTTAACCAAATCAAATTAGAATTTGGAAATATTACACACTGATGCTAATTATAATTTCTATGGAGCCATGGCAATCCTCAACTTTTTGGTGCTTCCTTTACTGCCATTTTTGTCTTAATTGCATGCCCTTAAATTCTCCCAGACTCTTTTTCTGTTTGAAAGTTAAATGATGGGTCCATTATCAGGATCAACAAAGGGCAAAGGAAACTATTTGGGCTGTAGGTACTTTTTCTTTCCTGTGATCCTTTCGGTGCGCTCAAATGAATAACAGATTCGAGCGCAGTTTGATAACTTTCACAAGTCAGGTTCATTTCATATTTAATCTGTTGTTTGCTCTATGTAGTCTAAAAAGAAAATGGTAATAATAATAATATTATTATAAGAAAATAAGTCGTTGTGGGCCATTCCTTTGTAATTTTCTAGAATATGAGAGAGCATAAGCGGTTTTTGACAGGTGTCTAAGAAAAAAGCCTACCTTGAATGGTGACTACTGTAGCTTCTTCACAGGTTCTCTGGGAAGAAACAACCAAGAAAGAGCAAACAACTCATCTGACAAGTGAACAGAAATAAGACTGAAACGAAACCTTCCATCGGATCCACCTAAGAAAAAAAGATATAATTTCCGATCTAAAAATTTTGGATTTGCATACAGCTGATTTTGCAGCTGACAGTAATAAATAGAAAATTTAGCATCGATTGTTTTCCCGACGTTCTGATTGGATAATCCCGCGACACTCCCTTTTCTTTGACTCGCCCAAGCGTGCGATCGTTCGGTCATCCTTAACTTTTTCCGTCTGTGAGAGTGTGGTAGCATATTGGCTAAGAATCCAACGGTTCGTGGCATTTCCAGTCTGTTGGGCATTTGGTTCGGATCGGATCCCTCTCAAGGAATTTCGTTTTTGAAGGTAAAACTACACCAGTCGATTTTCGTGTTGTTTTTCTTAGCTTTAATCGACCCTTGGCGTTTGCGGAGCTAAGTAGAGCTGTGTAAAAGAATATCGTGTTTCAGTATATGGGTCAAGGCAGCTTTTTTCAGTCTCTGTAGAGTCAGCGAAATATACTTGAATCGAGTTACGCATTACCAAATAAACTACAGGTTGTTTCGGTCAGATCGATTGAGATCGCTTTGAAAGTTGCCAATCGCCATTGTCATAGTCGGGTCTGGACTCCAATGGCGACCTTGCTTCTATCATGCAAGCAACGCATGTTTTGGGGCCCTAATGAGGTGGACATTTATTTACCTCCCTTTGGAGTGAGTGAACTAGAAATACTCCCTTTCTTCTAAGTGTGTTTGTAAACATTACTTTATTCCTATCGAATCGAGGAATTTTGATGGCGTTGTGCTGACTCGGGGCCGTGAAAGTGAAACATGGGAGTTCAATTCGTAAATGAATGACAGCATGAGTTTTGTCTCAGTTTGTTCTGATCTCTTCGTGGCAACTTTCTCGCTTACATGTACCTCGCTCATTCCGCACAGTGGATCCGAATTCGTCTTACCGCATAAAAGTTGGGCTGTAGTCTCATAGTTTGGCAAAAATATGTTTGGAACGTAGTGACGGATTCAAGAAAGTTTGTCACTGTCCACGACATTGTGTCTATCTCCATGCATAAGTGATAATATTCGGTACCCACGAGGGAAAGAAAGGAACTTCACAGGTAAAGATGTATCTAGTTTTTTGCGTTTTAAATCACTGGTTCGAAATGTGGCTGCTTATATGAAAATTATGTACAATGAGGTACTGTCTTGTGGTGTTGGAAATCAGATCCAGTCGTATTTGTTAAATGAAGTTAATTAATCTAATTGAGTCACCAAGGAAAGTATGTAGACTTTGCAACTTGTATGCTCTGATTGGGGATGACCTTGTGTTTTGTTCCTCAGCCTTTCATTATTTTGGCTTCTTCTAAGTTACCAATCTTTCTTCAGATATTATATATATCATCTATAAGTTAAGTTAACCCTGTCCAGAATCTGCACATCAACAAATACTTTCATGACAAATGTCAATTTCTATTTGTTACAGGTCAATTTGATTGTTAGTGCATTGTACTCATATGTCCCAACTTGACTGTCTGGATGCTTTTGTAGCAAATTACATCTTTGCTTTCGTGGAAATGTTATTTCTTAACTCATCCTTAGATATTAGAGCATTGACTAAGATGTGCATTATGTTAAATTTATTATATTGCATTGGCATGTTCAATATGTTGCCTGTTGACTCTTTGTCAACCAACCCTGCCTGAGCTGTAAATCCTGAATGCAGATTACATGCTTGAATGGATGATTGTAAATTCAAGTAGCATGATTTAAAGGTGTTTTCCTTCTGGTGCTGTAAACCAAGTGAAAATTAATTTTGTTCTGGAGTCGACAAAGAGACAATATAAACTTCCTCTGACAATGCATCTCCTCGTATAAATCGAGAGAGACATATAGCACCTCTTTCTGAAATGTTGGCCTATTTCAATGGAGAAGTTTTGTCTGTATCAGCAAAAATGCCTTTAGGCATAAAATGGATGTAAATTATGTCCTCATTCTGATGACATCAACATCTCTTCTGAACCATTCTTGTTAAGAGACTCATTTGTTGCTTGGATGCCATTGAAGTCACACAGACATGCTAACACATTTGAAACAAGTGTTATATATGCCCAAAGTCAACTTGTAGGCGGTTAAGTGGGAATTGAGACAGTTATACTGGCAGTGGCAAAGGGGCAGGGAGATAACATTTGACTGGGAGGAAATTTATTTTCAACTTACCTTTTGTGTATAGTGTATGAATTTCTTAACAGTGGCCTTGAGGGCCTATATTGTGTTAATCTAACCCTCTTCAGTGACATCTTTTACTAATGTTACAGATAGTAAAAATAGTGTGATGAATCAAATCAAGTAACGTCAACTATGATGATCATAAAGTAAACTGCACAGCAAGTGAGGGTTCTTTGTTATGAAATCTGTGACTATTCCATGTTGTCACTAAATATGTTGAGGACGGCTTGGTAATGAGGTAATTATCAATGTGGACATCACATTAATGGCTCTCCTGGGCTAGTCTAGACTTAAACATAAATATCAGTAGTGTCCTTGACGTAATGACGTACTGTGACAAGGGAGATGGAAGTGAGGGAAAAAAGTTTCTTGACAGGATTAGTTGCTTCCTCTCTTAAAATAATGATGACCCTTGGACCTCTGACTTGGTTTGTTGTTACATTCTGCCCATATGGCCAGGCCCTCAGCCCCCAATCTTTTTTGCTACAAACTGTAAAATGAGATAGTACAGTTTCTTTGCTTGTGGTCATCATAGTCTTTAGAAGAAGCAATGTCTGATTCCGTTAATTTTTCAGTACCTAATTGTCTACCCATACTACCTTTTACCACTTTATGAAATTCAGCTGTAATTTGAATGTTTGCTTGCATTTATAAAATGAACTACACAATAGCAGATTCATGAAAATTTCGGTAAGCATTTGAGCTGGTAACTACTGCTTAATTAACCACTTATTTAATTTTGAGCCTCAGGTATCATTTTAGACCTGTCCTTAGTCAGATTCTTTTATGGTGGTTGGTTTTTTTCATTTAACAGCTATAATTGTACTCAGAGGGTGACCTCGTAGCTAGTGTGACCTAATACTGGAGTGCTGCAAATATTTTAAGTGCCTTTAAACAAAGTAAAAGTGGGCTGGTCAAATATACATGCGTGAATAAGGCTGTGGAATACATGTACTTATTGTGAATGTCAGTATTCACAGTACAGCTATAGGTAACTAGCTTCTGGGTTAAAAAGAGACAGGTAAGGATCTCTTCTTGTCGCTTTTTTTCGGTTTAGGATGCTTAAACTTGCCAGCATATCACAATCTGTTTTTCCTTTCCTGTTTGTGATGGAATAAGGGGATATACCAGAGACCAGTAAACATAAAACCTGTTGCATAAGCTAGTTATTCAGCGAGAATCTGTTTAAAGCTGGTCTTTGGAGGAAAAACACCATATGACATCTTAGGGATAAGATAGATGGAAATTAACTTTGTGATAAAATGTACTCAGAATAAAACACTGGTTGCCAAAGAAATCCTTAGGACACCTATTCGTATGCCAGAAGCCATCAGGGGACTGCGTGTTAATAAAAGGAGTGGTGCTGGAATTTTGTCTCTGGGTTATTAATATTTGAACACGTAGACGTTTTATCCCAAACTTTTAAGCCTAGAAGTCTTGAATTGGATGTTAGGCCGGTTTTTATTGTACTGAACTGTTTATAGACTTCAAAATTTACCTTGTTCTCCCAGTTTTGTCTTTGCCTGCTCAGTTCAAAGACGAATTGGCAACCAGTATTTGTCATTTCGCTTCAAACGACGTACAACGAAATTGAAAGGAGGCCAACTTATGTGTTTTTATTCGGAAGCTTAACGTGTTTCAGGTGGAGTTCTTTCGTCAAAAGCTCTGCATGACATTGTGTTTACTGGTAGATGTTTTCTTGGTTTCTTTTGTGTTGGCCTCCTCTGTTGACAGCGTGCGGTTTTTGGTCTTTTATCTCGAAGGGAGTGTTTATTTCTGGTAATTAGAAATTCCCAATGGCACAAACAACGGTGGAATTGTGTTCCCCTCATTACAGTAAAGGGTTATTAACAATTCCGTTTATTTTGGCAGCTCTTGAAGCCCAAAGCACACCGAGTTGTCAGGCAGGCACAAGTCCACGGAACTCCATATCTGCAGGAAGTGGTGTAAGAACTAGCCTTATCGAAAGGACAAAAAAGAAACAGCAAGTCGGAGTTTTAAACAGAGGTAAATAATTCCATTTATCAATTCACTGAGCTTACGAAGAACGAGGTTGCCCTCGCAGAGCAAGCCTTACTATTCCCACCGTTTTAGATCATAGACTTTTCTTTTCACCATTTAATCGGCAAGGTGGTTGTGGTTTCAAGTACTGAAAGGACATATATAGTTCTTGTCTTCCAATTATGCCTATCATGGTTTCAACAATAGTTAATCGGTTTCAACGTTTATGCGATGTTTGTCCAAGGAGGAAAGATCTGCCTGGAAAGGGTTTTCATCTTTTGATACGAATTCGCTAAATGTTAGTTTTCCGCTTGTGCTCACTACCGCGTTTTGACTAAATATGTGCATATTTGATGCGGAAAGTCCCTTTTTGTCTTCAGATGTTAATATTTAATTTTTTCTGTCTCCAGATTCGTTGGTTTGTTCTTCGCAAGGAAGCTTAAACCAGCAATTAGGAGCTCAGTCTACTCCCAAGACCCGAGAGAAGGGAAGCAGGAATTCCCTGTTAGGCAAGGACGAGAAGGACATTACAGACGCCATCCGTAAAATCTCAACATCGGTTTCACAGAATTTTGCAGAAAGGCCCGCTAGTTTTACAAGCAAGACATTTCACCAACTCAAAAGTCGTTTTGACAAGGGAATATTTAGCACAGAGAGACGAACTTCGTCACCGGATCTCACACTAAAAGGAAAGACAATTGTAAGGCGCTTAAGCGATACTTCTAGAATGGCCGGTGTTGCTGCAACTGTTGTGTTTGACGGAGAGCAATCTCCTATTGCTAATAACAACGATGCTGAAGTGAAACAGTCCGAGACATCGGAAGGGTCAAGCGTAGGTAAAGCCCTACGGTTAACTGAGGACATCACTGGGGATGAAAATGTGCAGAAGGCCATTTTACCTCCCGGACATATTGTTTTGGACGAGATGGATTGTTCCCTTCCCGTTGTAGATTTATTGT
Organism: Astreopora myriophthalma; assembly: GCA_014634185.1. Classification (NCBI taxonomy): domain Eukaryota; kingdom Metazoa; phylum Cnidaria; class Anthozoa; order Scleractinia; family Acroporidae; genus Astreopora; species Astreopora myriophthalma. Next base: position 889,035 of record BLFK01000192.1, read on the forward strand.
CCACGGAATCTTCCAGTCAGTCTAATATGAATGGAGATGAGTTACGTGGTCAAATCAACGGATGCGGGCACTATGTTTATACGACATCGTTTGAGCCCCTAGCAGCCGCTTATCAGCACGACGAACAGATGTTGATTGGTATTACATCTTCGGATAAACCCAAAGAGCAGCTGTCAAGTGTGGATGTCACCGATGAAGGTGTACTGTCTCAGGAAGGAGAGCCTGCAGAATCAGTTTCGGAAACAAAGGTAGAGTCTTCACCTCCAGTGGATTTTGCAGGTTTACAGAAGGATGCAGAACTTGAGAGCACAGTTGAGGCTTCACCGCGGCCCATCGATCTGGGAGATTTATTGCTAGACTCGGAAACCAAGGCAGACGAAGGCAGTACAAAAGAATTTTTAGACTCTACGTCATGGAAAGAAGTGGTTGCTTCAGGCGATCTGGAAGCAGAAACTGCTCATATTGAAGAAGGGACACAAGATGAACATGATGCGGGTGAAGACTTGTTGTCAAGCACCCAAGACATTCTTGCAGCTGAAAATCCCACGTCAGAGACTGTCGTAGAACCTGAATCGGAATCGGCAAAACTGGAAGAGGAACTAAGTGAAGGTGAACCCCATGAGTTGGTGGTGATAAAGGACCTACCAGCTGATGTTCAAGACTTACCTCCAGTTGAAATGGATACCACGTCAGAGACAGTATTGAAAGCTGAATCGGCACCTCTAAAACTACAACAAGAGTTAATGGAACTCGAACAACTAAAGCCCGATAACGAGGATGTGGCCACAGGCATCCAAAATGTCGCCCCAGTTGAAACGGACTCCACTTCAAAGACTGTCTTGGAAACTGATACGGACCCTCTAAAGCTAGAAGGAGATGAAGAAGAGCCTGGTGACTGCAAACAATTCAACGAGGACGCGCTAATCGACTCTACCGCGGTTCTAGTAAATCCAGCACAAGAGACTGTCTTTGAAACTAAATCAGAACCTCTAAAGCTAGAAGAAGAACCGAGGGAAGGCGAACAGACAACAGATGTCATTCCTCCAGGGGTAGGGGTTGCCACTTCGGAAACTGTATTAGAAAGTGAATCAGGACCTCTTAAGCTAGAGGAAGAATCAAATGAAAGCGAAAAAGACATACTCGATGAACCTGATGTGATCAAGGACATGGTAGCAGGCATCCAAAACTTTCCTCCGGTTGTGGTAGATACCTCACCTGAAACGGTCGTTGAAACTGAATTAGAGCCTACAAAGCCTGAAGAAGAAACAGAGGAAGTCGAAGAGTTAACAGTAGACGTCCACGGCTTTCCCATGGTCGTAGTTAATCATCAAAGACAAGGGACTGTCTTAGAAACTGCATCAGAACCTCCAAAAATAGCAGAAAGACCTAGTGAAGTCCAACAGGCAATAGACGGCGAAAACGTTCCAGCTGTATGGGTCTCCACTTCAGAGACTGTGTTAGAAACTGAATCGGGACATCTAAAGCTAAATGGAGAATCCGGCGAAACTGAAAAAGATAGAATTGATGAATCCGACTTAAACAAGGATATAGTATTAGGCGTCCAAGACGTTCCTCCAGTTGTGGTATATTCTTCGCCAAAAACGGTCTTTGACACTGAGTCAGGGCCTACAAAGCGAGGAGAAGAAACCGATGAAGTTGAAGAGTTAACGCCGAGTAAGGACGCGCTAATAGATGTCCAAGACTTTTCCACGGTAGTAAATTCAAAACAAGTTGCTGGCTTGGAAACTGCATCAGAACCTTCAAAGCTAGCAGAGGAACTTAGTGAAGTTGAACAGCCAACTGACGGCAAAAAGGTCCCTTCAGTTGTAGGGGATGGCACTTCAGTGACTGTGTTAGATACTGAATCAGGCCTTCTAAAGCAAGAAGAAGAATCCAGTGAGACCGAAAAAGATTCACTTGATGAACCTGTTGTGATCAAGGGCATGGTATCAAGCGTCCAAGACGTTAATGGGGCACATTCTTCAGCAGAAGCGGTCGTTGAAACTGCAGTCGTGGAGTCTACAACACCGGACGGAGAAACTGCGACCGGTCGACGACAAGTCGAAGAATTAACTTCTTGTGAAGAAAAGGCCCAGGAGCTGTTCACTGTGGAAGGTGAACCAAGTTCTGGCGAAAAACCTGTCATGGAAATGCCACCGGAACCCCCAAAACTGAAAGACGAATCTGGCAAAATTGAAGGGGCAAATCATAGTGAAGAAACTGTTGCGCAAAAGCCTGAATTGCTTGAAATGGAAGAAAAACTTGTTACCTCCGAAGAACCTGCTACGAAGGAGGATTCTATTGTGGAATCTTCAGAAGAGGTGGAACCTACCAAGGCCGGAGAAGTGGGTCCTGATGTCGACGTAACAACTACGCAGGAGAATACGCAGGACCGGGCAGCTGATGTTCAAGAGGCAGAGAACGTGACGCTAAAGGCAGGGGACGGTAGGGGTGAAGATAAGCCTTTTAAGATTCCAAAGACAGAGAAGCCAACTCCCAAGGCTGCACAGTCAAAGCCTTCAGCAACTAGTACAAGACCAAGGTCACCGCCTAAGGTAGCCACAGGAACAAAGCAAACTTCGTCTAGAAAGCCCACTGAAGCCTCAAGACCGACTCCCAAAACTGCGCCGACAAAACAGGATGTGAAAGCATCAGCATCCAGGCCTGCTACTTCTAAAGCACCAGCCACAACAGCACCAGTCCGGGCAGCTGCAGGAGCTAAAAAGCCTGCAGTTAAAACTGCAACAACGAAGAAAGACGCAGTTAAGAAAGCAGAAAAGCCAACATCTACCGAGGCAAGTCGGCCTTTATCGAAAGCCAGTGACACCAAAGCTCCTGGTGCAACTCGAGCAACTGGCTTGACAGTCAAGAAGGTCCCATCTTCCACTACACAACCAACCGGTTTCAAAGCATCTGATAGAGGTGCGAAGGGCGCTGGTCCCCCTAAAAGCCCACCGAAGACAACCACAAGGCCTCCATCTGCCAAACCAGCACTCCCGAAACCTACTTCATCAACCGTAAAGCCGGCCCGTACGCAGACAGCAAAGCCTGTAGACAGCACTGATAGTACGGCTATTCATATGAAACCTATGGCACGACCTCAGAGTGCGAAATCAAAGTCAACGACTTCAGCAACGGCATCGAAAAAGACAACGACTACCACTTCTACAACCAGGACTGGTGCCGGACCAGGGAAATCGCAAACAGCAAACGCTGGAACGGTGATGGGGGAAAAGAGTGGTCAACCAAAAACTACCACAAGTACAACAACTTCCACGAAAACAGCTGCTAAGCAATCAGTACCGAAACCTACTTCGGCTTCTGCGAAAAAGCCTGCCTCTACTGGCGCAAAATCGAAAACTAGTTCTCAACCGAGCCGGAGAGCGGGAACCACCGATGGTAAATCAGCAGCGAAACCTGCTCCGAAGAAAAAAGATTGTGAACAGCATAAAGAAATAAATGAGAAACAAGGTAAACCGTCATGTGCAGCTGACGAGACACCAATGGGGGTTGTCAGTGATGAAAGGATATCTGGAGTTTCCGATAAAGTTGTTGAACCGCCAGTTGAGGAGAGCCCCGAAGACAGATCGATTGATTTAACAGCAGCTTATTTTTCAACCGAACAAATGTCCGAGCCTGTCTAGTTCCCATTGGAAGAAGTCGTTGGGCAGTCGAGTCTCTTTACTGTAGGAATACCGTTATTAGCGAAACAGCAACGGTCATAAAAGATGGTGAAAGACAGTCGAACCGTTTACGAGGGAAGAAACTTGTTTCGAAGGATCCGTGCCATGAACGTGAATCTTCGTTGAATTTGTGAAGAAATGAAACGGACGAGGTCGAATTTTCTTGTCAGTAGGATAAAATTGCTTTGTGGCATTAAAAAGTAGTTCAGAGGAATGTCGAAGCTGTTTAGTTGGATAGAACAACTTCTACAAAGATACTTCACTTTTCAAGTAATAATTTAGAAATTAATAGATCGATTATTTTAATTCGTCCCTATGCATGAGGAGTCGTAAGTCTAACAGCTGATTTGGTAAAATCATCCATTTTTCAAGGAGGCGACGGAAAAATGACAGGTGTTTTTTTTATCCCCGAATGGTGTCGTTGTGAAAGGAGCAAACGTTTCAAGTTAGAGTACGCGGAGTAGCCAAATGGACTGCCGAGAGGAAATTATTGACGAAATGAGTAATTAGAAGCCGTGGAGCTGCATTTGCCGATTATGAATAAGACTTGGGTTAAGAGCTTGACATTAAGGAACGAGGACGGTATTAATCAAATAGGGTTCAAGTTATAAAGCTTAAACTGCAATCACATTTCTGAACTTCAAGTGTTCTAACCCTCAGCGAGGTTAGTTCGTGGAGCATCAAAAGATGTTGGCATATAATGAAGGTACCTAGGTGCCTTTATTTTTTGCTGTTGTACTTTGTGAGCACGAGCACGAGCAGATTACCAGTCCACCAACGTTGACTGGTTGTGAAGAAGCAGCTGATCAAACACTTGTCACAACAATACGCTCTGGAAGTCGGTGATCACTCCTTAAGTTTTCGGGAACCATTAATTGAGTGAAAAAAGGAAATTTGAAACTTTGAAGTCTTCGATTAGATCTTAAAAGCGTTTTGTGATTCCCACGGATTTTCGGCAATTTTTCTCTCCATGTCAATTTTCAGTCTCTTTGGAGACAGAGCTGAAGATTTCTTTCCATTGCCGTCAGTCTGCGTGCCATGGGGTGTAGTTTTCTTATGTAATTTCAGTCATCAAAGGTTGAATTTGTTCTATTTAAGATTTGTTCGAAAGATCTACTGTGAGATAATACACTGTATTATCTTGGCTATTAGTGCTGAATTTATAGAGTGACACAGGCTTTCGAGATGTTTGAAGAAACTTAAGGTAAAAGGAGGAGAACATTGTATTTTGCGTTTTTGTACATAAAACAGGAAGGAAAATAAAAGACAGCGAGAACTGATTAACAGTTCATTTAAACCTTTTTTTTTAAATCCTTTTTTTTTTTAATGTCAGTTGTGTGTTCAGAAAAAGTTACTCTTACATGGTTTAAACGGTCTGGTCAAGAACCAAACGAAACTTGTTAAGGGAGGCTCTTAAATCTAACTGAGTATCACTACTTGGCCGGTACTGAGTTGATTAAATTAACCCCCTACCCACCCTCTTCTTTCACAGTAAAACTTCAAAAACAAGTAAAGCCGTTACCATCGGATCTCAGCCCCCTTTTTTAAAAGAAACGCTACTCTCAACATCCATAAAATGAGTGAACAGATTTCGGGCGTTAAGCAAAATGTAACGGGAGCGACATAGCGAACAACGACAAAAAGCGATGATTATGAACCGGTCGACGTTTAGTTAATACTTGATATCGTGGCGAAACTGACTGTATTTCTAAAGGTGATGTAATAAGGTCGTGCACTTGCCTTTCGAACAGCAGATTGGACGATAGATGACAACGCTTGAAATCTACAATCCGCGACAAAAAATGTTATGACACACTTCACGTTTTTAGTTGCAAACTGAAACAATTTTTTCTTTCGTATCACCACACATTCGCCCTTTCATCAACAAAACCCCCCTGCACCCTCGAGCAATGTTGTCTAGGTCAAACTTCTGTAACACAACCGACTAACAATCCATTCATTGGGGGAGGGGGGGGTCAGGGAAGGATGCTGAGATGAGTCGCAGTCAGGAATACCGGTACATTAAAACACGAGTGAAAAGTGAAAGTGTCTTGTTTGTACCTCTCCTATTCACATTTAAAACCGGTACCGGGTGAGCTTAGTCCGAAATGTCGCACAAAGTTGCATTTTGCTCAATCAAACATTCAAGGGCACCCAACTATGACGGGCCATGTGTTTCAAAATTCATACTTTTTGTCTCTTGAACTATTGAAATGCAGATTATTGTTATGAAAAGTACGTGTTCATGGTAAATTACGTACATAATGGAATGAAAGTTGTAAGACATGCACTGAAGTCTTTGGACATCAGTGTGAAATAAATTTAATAACCGCGATGCGAACTTAATATAAGGACAATATTCTCAATGCAAATTTCTTAAGCTTTTTACCATTCTTGTCGGGAGCAAATTACTCAATAAAGCCTTTTCAGTTGTATCCCGACATACCCAATTTCGTAATATTTCGAGACCATTACGCGATATCAATTTTCACAATAAACCTTACGCAAGCAAGGAAGTTTATCGGTAGATTTTATCACATATTTATTTGCCCCCCCCCCCCCCCCCCCCCC
>BLFK01000192.1:895298-900298 GCA_014634185.1 Astreopora myriophthalma
CACCCTGGCGACCCCAGAATGCTTTGTTCATAAGACAGGGTACCCAGTGCTGGAATGAAGCTTTTATGTTTTGTAGCTGCTTAACCTGTCCACAATCGCTTCTCGTGGGTTAGAGTTAGGGTTTGATTAACGGTGATTAATGGATTCAAATCAAATAATCCTTTCATCAAATATGGCATCCAGTGCGTACGCTCTACCTGGTTTGACTGTAAGGAGAAAACTAGTGGTGTACACCGATTGCCGTGCCGTGCTCCGTGCAGGCCAGCGGTATCTCGAAGAACGGCCATTGCGCATGCGATTTTCCAAGCACCTTGGTCCTTGAAAAGTTCATAAAAGGTAATTGTGTAAACGCGCAGTGCTGCGCCAAGAAATCATCGGTGCCTTGCCACGATTTCGAAGCCCCGTGCCAATTTTTCCGCGTGTGTAAAAGGGGTTTAATGTGAACGGTTTTGACGGACCAAATGTGTGCCTCCATTCGGCGGGCACTTATTTCCATCGATCAAAATGACGTTGGACATCTCCTGACAATTATATGACGTAATGTTCTTATCTTTAGCGACCAGCCTATCGTGGTCAAGAGAACGCCTTTTGCTGGATAGAAAACTGGTAGAATAGAACTCCAGTTCGACAAAAAACAGCGCTTCTGAGCTCCGCGCTAATCTACAGCATTTTAAGTCTAAACACCGACTAGAAAACGATTAGCTTTAAGTTATGGTGATGGTACTTTTATTTAATTGTTTTAAAAAAGTGGCTATTTCCAGCAACTTGCCTCGTTAGTCGTCTATTGGATATCGGTATTACCCAAGCGAGAGATCCGAGTTCAACACGTTTACTCTTCTGAATTTTTCTTCTAACTTTATCTTAAGTCTGAAGCACATTTTTACTTTATGTAACTCGAAGTAAAAGGGACTTGTCAGTTTGAGCGATGGAAACAAGTGCTAGGCCCCTCCATTCATGAAGGCTCGTTCGTGGAAAGAATGCGACGCGAAAGAATTATTGTTATGAAAGAGGAAACGATCGCATATACGGCCTTAAGCACGCAAAAAAAACCCAAGGAAAAGCCGCAACATACATGAAACATTCTTGTTTTCTCTTCCGTTTTCTTTGGAAAAGGATTCTTGCCGGTGTCACAGCGTTTTTTGTTCCCCCTGTTATCTGTTCCCCCGAACACTGGGCACTAGTGCTGTGTGTCCCCCCTTCCCTCCCCATAGTTGAATTCAGTGCTTCATGTTCCCTTCGAGATGACCGACTTTAAAATAAAACAAAGCAAAAAGAAATATGAAAATAAAGGGACATAATCACGGCAGAATTTATTATTTGTTAAGTTTTATTCTCCACCATCAGAAAAAAAAGGTAAGCTTGGTGCGTAATACGTACTTTTTAGACTATAACAACATCTACTAATTAAGAAGTTCATTGACAGATTGAATTTCCCTGCTAGCATGGGTCTCTTTTCTTTCGTTTTCCCTGTGTAGACAAGTACCAAAGCAAAAGAAAAGATAACACTGCTTGCAGGGAAATATTAAATAAGAATGTGGTAAGCTTTTTTTTTTTTTTTTGTAGGGAATTAATGATTAAATAAAAATTTACGCGTAGTTTAATTTCAAGGTTTTATCTGGATATTGTTGCTGGAGAGACAGGATCAAAATGTGCTAATGAATGGTGGAAAACGGGAACTCTTTCAAAGTTGTGTCTGATAGAACTGAAACGTTCTGTTACTTTTATGTGCAGCAAGTAAAAGAGATCGGTATAAAAATTCAACTGTGACTAAAATAGAATGTGAAAAAGTCGAGAAAATCAGTTTACTTTTTAAAATATGTACTGTGCTTTGTACAATATCTCGAAACTTCTAAATTGAAGGTTATAAACTTGAAAACTCAATGTTTTTTGTCACTAACAAAACAAACGTTTCACATCTCCAACTTGATAAAATATGCGTGTCAGACATATAAAAACTCGAGTTTGGCGCATCACACTTCACGGTTGCTTGCAAATGATAGTATCATTTATCAAGTGAAAAAGTAGTTAAAAATTAGAACACTTCTACCTGACCACTGTGTTCTTAAACACTTTGTTCTTAAACACTTTGTTGGGGATGTTTTCACAGCTTTGGTGAAACCATTATACCGGTATTAAAAGGTTTGGTATAGGCTTTTAGCAACACAATCAGCACTTTTCATTGGCAAAGGACAGACTTCCACATACTTTGTAAAGTAATCTGTTATAGGCAGGATGTACCTACGGTTATCATAATAAAGGCTTGTCACATGCTAGGTAATTAATACACAACAGAAGGCCAGACAGACATAAATGTTGACCTAACTTGATGTATTGTTATGAATTACTCATCGATGTGAATTTCACTGCTGCTATGTGCAGCATTATTAGTTCTTAAACATTTATATGTAATAATAACCCGTTGCCTCTTTTTGTATCTTTGTGGGCATCTACTTGATCTATGCTAACCATGTACCATGGCTTTGCTGTAACAGGAATGGGATGTAATATGTCACTTGTCTTCATCTCTTTAGAATTCCTCTGTCTGTCACACTTCTGAATCTTTAGGAAAATGTAAGGGATTATTCATTATTTATCTGGGATATGGGGGATTTGGTTTAGAAATTAGCAAATTTTATCTTCCATTCCCCAATTTTTTCACCCATCGCCCCCCTTTGAGAAAGAACTTCATACTTGAGCACAAAAACAAGTCAGAGGCTTATAGAGACTCAAGTTATACTTAATTTTCCCATTTACTTTTTAGGGTAATCAGAATTTCTGGTTTAAGTATGACCATAACCTATATAAATACCATAATTTCAAGAGTCATTTTAAAACAAATTAAGCGAAAAATGTATAAATGCATAAGAATGTATATGTAATGTATAAGAACAGGGCTCAAGTTTATTTTTGGCTTTGGGAGCACTTGTGCGATCAGGTGTAAATTTTTAGGCGCACTAACGAAATTTTAAGCGCAGAGTTAAAAATTTTAGGCGCACAGCTTCAAATACTTGGAGCACCTACTCCAAAAGAGCGCAGGCTTCGTGTTGCAATATTGGCCTATTCGGGCAGTATTGAACACAGAGACCCTTCCAGGGGTTTTGGGGAACAAAGGAACATGGCTAATTTAAACTTGGGAACAGGGGAACAAAGACAAAATATCTCAGGGAACAAGGGAACACAAGCAAATTTTTAAAGGGAACAAGGGAACAAGGAACCCCCCCTGGGAGGGGCTCAACACAACGAAAACAAATAAAAGAATCAGGATATTTCACAACTTTATTATTTGGTGCTTGGTTGTGTTATATCTACGTTAAATTTATATTTATCAGTCGGAGTACGTTAGTATGGTCAGGTCAGTAAGCACTAGAGAAGTCGCACTGTATTTTGGCTTTTAAGGCACGGTGGTGCGACCACACATGATTTTTTAGGCGCACAGCCAAAATTCTAGTAGCATATGTGACCAGTTGGTCGTTAAGTTTGAGCCCTGAAGAAGAACAATAAAAATGCTCCAGCTTCATTACCACAGAAATCCTGTCTTGTGACACTCTGGCCAGAAGTATCTTTCACAGATTTTCTTTATCGTGTTGTGTCTCCCAACATGCCCTCCATAATTTGATGCATGGCATTCCACAAACACTCTGTTTTTCTCCTGTTCACCTTTGATGACAAGGAGATTCTTGCCCTTTTCAGTGAACCAAAGTATAGGCCTTCCTTCATCGTCGCTCGAATTATCCTTGTTGGCTGGTGTTATTCTACAGAATACTTTTTTGTTGTCCTGCGTAATACATATTTATTGACTTTTTTACACTCAGGAGGATATCCCTTGTGTAAAATATAATTGACTATGTTATCGTAAAGAGATTCATTCATTGTGTACAAATTGTTAAAACAAAGAACTCAAACAACAAGCAAGTAATGCGTAAAAACAGGATTAAATTTCTCGCAAAATTCTATTCTGATAAGGCTGGGGAACACTTAGCACTGAATTGAACTATGGGGAGGGGAGAGGGCAACACACAGCACTAGTGCCCAGTGTTCAGGAGAACAGATAACATGGGGGAACACAAAACGCTGTGACACCGGCAAAGTTTTTCCACTTTCAGTGTCAGCGGAGGAGCATTGAACTTTGTGCCAGTTCTTTCCTATCAGATACAGCACCATCACATCATCTGCTATCTTAGATTTTCAACTCCACATGCCTCAAAAAGAACTTACTTGGGCCAAAAAAAAAATTGGCACTGCCTATATTGACTTTTGAACTTAATAGTCAAATGGCTAGTACATGGTCAGGATTTACTGTCCATAAATGTGTTTCTACTCGGCACTTCTGTACAGCATAAAACAGACATTTCATTTCAAAAAGGATGAGAAAAAAATGTGAAACTACTGTTGTTATCAAACTGTAATAAAATATCCAACATTACATAAGAAGATGCATCTTGTCTTGAGCTCGTGTTCAAAACACAATTCCACTGAACTCCGCAAAAACGGCAGGTTTCTTTTGCAGGTCACAGGTCACAGGTCATTGTTTTACCAATACAGAGAGTATCCTAAACATTCATTAAAGCTAACCTTAGGCCTAATCAGGCCTAAACAAAAGTTTTTATGCCTAATGTTAGCATTTATAAACAGTTAGGGTTGTTTCTGTATTGGTAAAACAAAGACCTGTGACCTGTGACCTGTGACCTGCAAAAGAAACCTACTGCCACAAAAAAGAACCCAACAGTACTTGTGCTTGTCTGCAATCCAAAGTCCAGCACCTGCTACATGCCTATAAGTAGTAGTGCTCAGTATAATAAATCTGCAGTTAATTAGTGCTTTTATTAATATCAACAAAAATCAAGTGTGGTGATCATAGATTTGCATTTCAAGATGGCAGACAATGGGTACACCACTTGGCCCCATACTCCCCGGTCAAACAAAATCAAAATGGCGGTGAATAAACACAAAACTGTTTACCGAATTAATAATTACTTTTCTAATACAGAATTACTTTTCTT
>BLFK01000192.1:905298-908016 GCA_014634185.1 Astreopora myriophthalma
CTTTAGTCTCGATTTGGGTTACACGGTTTAGGAGCTGGGTGCCAAGAAAGGGGAGCATGCCATCTTTTTCGATTTCCATTGTGAAGCTGACAGAGGAATGGGCGTGGTTCAGGGTGTTTAGGAAATCCGTAGCTGTAGTAATGTTAGGCATTATAGTGAGAGTATCGTCAACATATCTGCGATAATAATCAGGCAGCTTGCCTTCTAGCTCTAGCTTTTCTTCCAACGAAGACATGAACACGTTGGCTAGCAGAGGCCCGAGGGGGGACCCCATGGCCACTCCGTCGGTTTGTTCGTATAGGGCACCATTGAACTGGAACAACTGACCCTTGGTGGACACGTTCAACAGATCAACAGAGATATGTCCAGAAATGCACGCATTGGCGAAAATGGCAGAAATGGCGCTTAATCGCCAAAATCACCAAACTGTAAACAACAATTCAAATGAGATGGCAAAGGGGCCCTTTGGAAAGTAGGCCTGTGTGGGCTAATGTAGACTTATGTAGGCTAGTGTGGGCTAACGTAGGTTATGTAGACTTATGTAGGCCTGTGTAGGTCTGTGTAATCCTGTGTAGGCTAATGTAGGCTTATGCAGGCTAATGCAGTCTAGTCTTATGTATGGCTGTGTAGGCTTATGCAGGTCTATGTAGTCCTGTGTAGGCTGATATAGGCTTCTGTAGGCTAGTGTATGCTAATGTAGGCTTATGTAGGTCTATGTAGGCCTGTGTAGGCTAATGTAGTCTAGTGTAGGCTAATGTAGCCTGGTGTAGGCTAATGTAGGCTTGTGTAGGTTTATGTAGGCTTATGTAGGTCTATGTAGGCCTGTGTAGGCTAATGTAGGCTAGTGTAGGCTAATGTAGGCTAGTGTATGGCTATGTAGGCTTATGTAGGTCTGTGTAGTCCTGTGTAGGTTTATGTAGGCTTATGTAGGTTTATGTAGGCTTATGTAGGTCTGTGTAGGCTAATGTAGGCTTATGTATGGCTATGTAGGCTTATGTAGGTCTGTGTAGACCTGTGTAGGCTTATGTCGGCTTATGTCGGCTAGTGTAGGCTTATGAAGGTGTGTGTAGGCCTGTATAGGCCTGTGTAGGCTAATATAGGCTAGTGTAGGCTAATGTAGGCTTATGTATGGCTATGTAGGCTAATGTAGGCTTCTGTAGGTTTATGTAGCTCTGTGCAGGCCTGTGTAGGCTAATATAGGCTTATGCAGGCTCATGTAGGCATTTGTAGGCTAATGTAGGTTTTATGTAGGCTTATGTATGGCTATGTCGGCTTATGTGGGTCTGCGTAGGCCATTGTAGGCTAATGTCGGCGGATGTATGGCTAACGGTCAGCGGTCAACTATAAAAGGCTCGGAGCAGTTCCTGCAATTAACGCTAAGTGGTGGTTTCACGCGCCGCCATCTGTACCAACGCGTTCACGAACTCATCGTCATCAATTGGCACGCATTTTCGCGAAAAGCATTCTTTGGCTCCAAAAGATCTTACTAAGAATTTAAGTGTTTTGATGAAGTGCACGAACAAACTTGACTGCCTCGTTCATGAAATGTTTTTATTCATGAACTGAGACCTACTCTCAATGTGCAATCGGACTCTATTCGTGCTAAGGTTTTAAATTAGTTTTCGTTGTATATTTTTTATTATTATACAATGCTGATGCTATCTCAATTTTGATTGGCTAAAAGCACCCCGCTAATTCTAGATGGCGCTGTGTCATCGCGTCACATCTACAGACACTGGCATTTATGCATGTAGGTATGACGCGTTTTTGCAGACAATGGTTTTCGTTCTGTGAAATGTCTCAACGCTTCTACATTTATAATTGTATAATAAAACAATTATTGGATTCGGTTTTCGCATGATAGCGAAATTATCAAGGCCTCGGTTTGTGTTATCCGCCTCAGCCTTCGGCTTCGGCAGATAACACAAACCTCGGCCTTGATAATTCTCCCTATGATGCTCAATCTCAACCAATAATTGCTTATTGTCTGTCTACACTTTTGGTTGTTTTTATACTCCTTACATGCATACATATATTCATTGTTTCAATTTTACCATTCACTTGATAATGACCGAAGTACGGTCGAAACGTCGTCTTTTACCGTTGATTTTTATCGTCAAAAGTTTTAAGAAATCCTTGCTTATAAGAACAAAAAGAGAGATTTGAAAATAATAAACAACATCCTTCTTCTCATGCAGACTTACTTGTTCATGTGTTAAAATGGCTTAGATGGGAAAGATGTGAATTTCGTCATAGTAGCACTATCAAGGGTTAAAAGGTCAAAAAACACTGCTCAGACAAGATTACCCTTGTTTCCCACAATTATAATATTGAAACACATGCAAGGACGACAGTACAGGTAGAGTGGCCAACTCATGCTGAGTTTTTCAGACTGGACAAAAATGGTGAAGTAGAGCCTGAATACTTAAAATTGTCATTTGAACTAGCAAGGCCAACACACTTACCTTATGCAAAGAAAATAATATTGACAAAGCTGTGAAGTTTTCAATATGATTTAATGCGAATTTTATTGAACATGTTTAGTAGCTTAATGAATGATATTTTTTTTTCTCTTCTTTCCACATCTCTTTTAGAGCATTTTTCAGGGAGTCCCCTTCAAATATGTAATCAATGCTACTGTATGTTAAGCTCCACACTTGTTCTTGTGTTAAATTAAATGTTCTGGCCATTATGGAGTATTCCTCTGACAAAGTTGTA
>BLFK01000192.1:908136-925057 GCA_014634185.1 Astreopora myriophthalma
ATCCACGACACCGCCAACCGATGTACACCCCAGTTTGAATAGCATCTACAGCCGCCTCCCGATCGGGATCAAACAGTTTCTTGACTCTTGAAGCCAAGTCTTCACCATGCATAGCCCGTGCTACTGTCAACAGCTCTGCTTTGGCAGCCGGGATGATTGGCCGCACATTATACCCCTTGGGTGCCAATATCGCACTTGATTTTGGAACCAAAGCTTCGTGTGGTTTAAGCTGCTTACTTGTGACTTTTGGATGCTGAAATCTCTCCCCTCTCGTGTTCACATTCAATGATCGCTGAGTTGACGACGGTTTTGGTATACCAGAGTACCTCGAATATTGATTTGCCACCGCACTTTGGTCCCTCTGTTCAAAAGATTTGTTTCCTTCTTCTGAAGCATTTCGTGGTTGAAGTGTAAGATTGGCAAGTGGTCTACCGAGAGCACTGTCGGGAGAGGGAAGTTTAGAGTTTTTGTTGGGCTTCTTCCTTGCGTACGCCATATTCGAGTGCACACAATTCTTGCGATGTCTGGGTAGGTACTTTAAGTAGGGTTATTAAAGTGTATCATAGTTATAATGGTCAATAGCCATGTATACCGTACCCGTGTATAGTAGAGGGTTAGGGTTAGGGTTAGAAGTAGAATTTTCATTGTTATGCTGCACCTCTATGGCACACGCAGAGATACTAAGATATGGGCGAAAATAATTTCCGCGCATGCGAAGAAGTGCAGCGGGATGGAGGTTTCCGTCGCTGAGGGGAGGAGGGTGGGACAAAAAAGGGGGCTCTGTAGCGACCTCTCGGGGCATGAACGCAAAACAGGGCGATTACAAGTGTGGAGGTCGAATAAATACTCTGCCCAATACCTATGGGTATTGCGATGGTCTCTAGAAGCAAGTTAATTTATGTATCACGCGAGGTTGTTTCGGCGCAATCATATCAACGAAAATAGCTATGTATAGCCATGTATTGCCGTGTATAGCTATGTATAGCCATGTAGAGACATGTATTACCATGTATAGCTATGTATGGCTGTGTAGGCTTATGCAGGTCTATGTAGTCCTGTGTAGGCTAATATAGGCTTCTGTAGGCTAGTGTATGCTAATGTAGGCTTATGTAGGTCTATGTAGGCTTGTGTAGGTTTATGTAGGCTTATGAAGGTGTGTGTAGGCCTGTATAGGCCTGTGTAGGCTAATGTAGGCTAATGTAGGCTACACTTTTGGTTGTTTTCATACTCCTTACATGCATACATATATTCATTGTTTCAATTTTACCATTCACTTGATAATGACCGAAGTACGGTCGAAATGTCGTCTTTTACCGTTGATTTTTATCGTCAAAAGTTTTAAGAAATCCTTGTTTATAAGAACAAAAAGAGAGATTTGAAAATAATAAACAGCATCCTTCTTCTCATGCAGACTTACTTGTTCATGTTTTAAAATGGCTTAGATGGGAAAGATGTGAATTTCGTCATAGTAGCACTTTCAAGGGTTAAAAGGTCAAAAAATACTGCTCAGACAAGATTACCCTTGTTTCCCACAATTATAATATTGAAACACATGCAAGGACGACAGTACAGGTAGAGTGGCCAACTCATGCTGAGTTTTTCAGACTGGACAAAAATGGTGAAGTAGAGCCTGAATACTTAAAATTGTCATTTGAACTAACAAGGCCAACACACTTACCTTATGCAAAGAAAATAATATTGACAAAGCTGTGAAGTTTTCAATATGATTTAATGCGAATTTTATTGAACATGTTTAGTAGCTTAATGAATGATATTTTTTTTCTCTTCTTTCCACATCTCTTTTAGAGCATTTTTCAGGGAGTCCCCTTCAAATATATAATCAATGCTACTGTATGTTAAGCTCCACACTTGTTCTTGTGTTAAATTAAATGTTCTGGCCATTATGGAGTATTCCTCTGACAAAGTTGTAGAAAATACACCTTTGTCGTCAGTCTGTCAAATGCAATATTTGAGACAAAGACAAGTTAGTACAAAAACTGACTGAGTATCTAAATATGATGAATATCGGTGTTGGATATATTATTCTTGTGTATCAGTATTTCCTGCATATTATTAACATTTGACCAGGCAACTGTTCAAATCCATTGTTAAGAAGCCTGGTGAAAGCCTCAACTGTTTAATGCCTGACTCCAGAGAGCTATTGTTTTGTAGGACCATTATGCAAAGCATGAAATGTCTTCCATACTTCCAACGTCTCAGCCCAGCTACTCAAGTCATGTCATTTACACGTACCAAAGATAGCCTGCATACCCAGGTGTGGTACAGACAAGCAGACCGAGACATGTGCACCTGGATAAGCGAGTTATCTTGTTTGTTGGGTAAACACATGTGGGCATTGTGTAGAAAATGTGTAAAATGTTGGCCTGCCCCAGGTAACCTGGGTAGGTCGGGTGCATATCTCTTTGCCATCTCACTTGTCAACAGGACCTAAAGATACTCGTGTTATGCAGTGTCTGAAACAAAATATAATGCTGTAGAAGTATATCATACTTACACAAATGATGCAATGATGTTGTCTGCCATTGTACCAATAGCCCATGTGATGATCAGCATATGACGGAACAGTCTTTGTTTTGACATTGGAAGTTAGGCACAGTTCTGTCAGCGATTTGCGTAGAAAATTAAATGTTAGCCAAAAAACAAAGGAGGGGTAATGTTAAGTGAAATATTGACAGTGTTGAACTTGCTTATAGGATTCAAGCACAGTAAGTCATTTATTATCTCCCTTACCTATAGGAATGCCATGTTTCTCTACAGTATTTACAAGATCTTGTGAACCACCATTTTCAGGATGAATGCATGTCCCATGACCTATTCTAGCAGGGATCAAGTCAAGCAAGATTCTTGCATCGTCCACATCTGGAACCTTACAGGTAACAAAGAGATGAAGTAAAGCATATTTTTGGCTACTACTACTTTTAAAGACCGAGTACTACTTATAAAGTCCAAGTTCAATTTGATTGATAGCATTTTTCTACTTTTCTGCATTCTGTACTCAAGTTAGCCACATTGAAGTCCCTCACATGTGGTGGTGTACTTGTGGTCAGAGTGACTACTGGTACTTTTAAATGACTGCAAATTGTTCAGACAAGTTCATTCACCTCTGCAATATGTACAGCGAGCTTAAGGCCATTTTCTTGGGCAAGCTTCAGTGCTGGTACAAAATCTTTTGAGCTATAGGCCTGGAAAGAACAGACAGATCATGTAGAGTTTTATTCAGTGTACTGAAGATGCAAAGTTTAGTAAAGGAAGCACTATTGTATATTTAACAATTATTGCAGGAGCGCGCGTTGGATATGAGATGATAGATAGCCAACCAGGCGATAATCATCTCATATCCAACAAGTGCAAGTGGAATAATTGTTTTATTAAAAACACCCCCAAGATTAGACAAAGTTCAAGGACTTCTTTTTCATTTAACTCCGCCGTGAAGTGATTTTCGCTGGCCGCCATTGTTTCTTCAGGGAAAATGTTTTAGCTCCCTTTTAATTTAACCTGACGCGTACACTTACACATACACTTAAGCTGACGCGTACACCTGCCATATTTGGAGGTTATGGTATATTAGCTCATATACCATGATAGCTAAGCCAATGAAATGTCTTGAATTCCATTATCCAATGATTCAGTTTTTAATAAATGTTGATATACGTGCACAAAGTGACTTTGTGGGTTGAAAGACATGATATACCTATTGCATGACTTACCTTAGGATCTCCACTCAAGTCAATGCCTACTATTAGACCATTTGATTTTCCTTTAAATTGTAAAGCCAGCTCCACAGTATCCAGGGCATCATCAGCACCAAGTTTTCGATTTATGGCCAATATAAACCTTCCATGTCAGGAACAAAATTATTTAAAAGTTATTTTTTGAAATTATTTAATAGTAATTGTGTTATTGATGAAACATTTGTGGGTGTTCTGGATTTCGGCTACCCTTAAATCTTCTTTTGATTCAAGGTGTAAGCATGAGTTCAGTTTTCCAAATGGGTAGTAATTGAGCTATGGGTACAAGCTAAAATGCCCTTAACCAAGATTTTATTATCAAACAAAATTACCTGACAATTATACTGGGGACTGTGTTTTTAGCCTCCTCAATAGCTGCCAAAACTGCCTCTATGTAAGACTGTTTTGTCATGCCTGTAAGGTAAAAAGTAAAATTTGAAGATCCCATTTTCAGAATTGTTATGCAGTGCAAAAAAGTTCTAAGAATATCAGAAAACGGTACATAAAGTGCTTTTTTTCACTTATCCTGAAAGGTGTGTTGTACACAATAAAGAGGCATGTTTATGATACCTGTCTTGGGGTTAGCCCTTGGTGTACTCCTTAGCTCCAAATATCTGACATTATCCACAGCAAAGTCTTCAATCACACTTTTGGTTACCTGCATGGTAGGAAATATGGTACAATATTAATTGGCATTTATTTGTCTGGATTGATAGGATTCCTTAGATTTAATATCTCAAGGCTGCTGAATTGCACCATGCCTGTAAAATGGAATGATCACTTAGCAACTGCTAGCTTAACTTGACTTTCAAAAACAAAAGAAACTGATTTTTACCCAATCCTATTCACATCTTTTCATTTTTGGCCTTGTAAAATTGAGGAAAATAGAAATAATATGCTATTTAAGTGTAGTTCTTGTAATATGATGAAGAAATGAAATTTCATTCAAGCCACTTTTATTCCCTTACTTGGAATACTGCACTGGTGTCATCTACAAGCTGGTAAATAATTCCAAACATTGCCAAACACCTGGTAGGATTAAAAAAGGAATGTTAGACACATTCTAAAAGGAACCCTTGGAATGAGAATGGTTTGTTTATTTTCATTTAATTCAGCCAAAATTCCATCTGAACTGCATTTTTCTACAATACATGTAATATGAGTTATGATCTGCAACACCGTGTCATTGGAACAATATTTTTGGCTACTGCCTGGTAGAGGTAAATAGGCCTATGAAAAAGATTCACACGTATATACTGAATAAGCAGGAAAATGAGAGTGTCTAAGTCGCAACAATTTTTTTAGTTTTCCATTTGATTGGCTAAAAAGTTCACAGTTTTTGATCCAATCAAACCAAAACCAAAGCAACTGCATAATAATTCCTTTTGACACTAAACTGAAAACTGCACTAATATCCTTCATTTGACTCATTTTCAGTCCCAATGTTGCGGGTGTATGTGAGAATTGTACCGCTTGTAATGCTACGGTCTATTCTGTTCAAGGCATCTCTCAGGTAAATCGTAATCCTTCAACTATTCCTGATGTCAAACAGATCAAATGACAGTGTTGGTGCAACATCGTGATGCATGTTGCATAATGATGGATGATGATTTCCATCAAACATTGTCTTCAACATCATTTTTTATTTGATTTGATTTATTAAGTTTGCCACAAAATTACAGGGTAAAAAGAAGAAAAAAAAAGTACAAAATAAAAATAAACAATAAAAAAGGTGCTGAGTTAACCTAAATAGAAACCACAAGGGTTTTAATATTAGGCTTCCTCTCTGGGAAAGAGTAGAATGCACTTAAATGAAAATCAATATCCAAATTCCAAGACTACGAAATATAAAATATAAATATCCAAGACTACGAAAAGACTAAAGTAGAGTTCTCAAATACTTGTTAAGTATAATTTCACAAATCAAAAATATTTCAATTTCATTAAAACTTAAAGTACTGCTCTAGATTACAATCCAATTTATTTAATAGCTCAAAAAAAAATGTTTAAGCTGCTTTTTAAAGGAGGTAAGTAAAGTAGTGTTTTGAATATCATTATTTAATCAATTGAAATATTTGGGAACTTGGAAGCAAATAGAAAATTTACGGTAGTTTGTTCTACAAGGGGGTATGTGGAAAGCATCAGCATTTCTGGTGTTATAACCATGGGTTTGCCAATTATGAGTGAATAAGCTATTGAACTTAGATGGTAAGAGAGCATTCCTGTAAGAATACATAAATTTATCTTGTTTGAGTAAATATACGTCTGATAATTTAATAATCCTAATTCCTCAAAAATAGGGTCAGTATGAGCATCAAAAGCAGATTTTGTTATAATTCTGAAAGCCTGTTTTTGTAGAGTGACAAGATGGCAATGACTGGCTTTATACGTGGAAGCCTCAACTATGTTACAATAGCGGAGATAGGGATAAGTTAGGGAGAAGTAAAGAGTACATAGGCATGACTTAAAAAGAAAGAAACTCCATCTATGAATGATTCCCAGAGATTCAGAGATTTTGCTGGCTATCAGAAATGCTATTAGAAATGTGTGGTTTCCAAGATAAATTTTTGTCAAGCAAAACACCCTAGAAACCAACCCTTCGATCAACCCTTCAATCATTTATACACATTTGGATGGAGAAGTGCTGTTTTTTTCTCTCTTGGTTAAACACCACAAACTTTGTCTTCTTTAAATTGAGTGAGAGTATTTGGTGGAGTTGAGAGTCGCTGTTGCCAGTTAATAAGAGGATTTGGTGAGAAATGAGGAGATAAGTGTCATCCACCAATAAAACTAAATCGATTACTTTAGAAACATTAATTACATCATTTACATACAATAAAAAAGAGCAAGGAACCAAGAATAGAAACCTTGAGGAACTCTACAACTAATGGATTGAGAAGAGGAAAAAAAATAACCATCACATTTTCTAAAAATAATTTGTAATCTACTGGAGAGGTAGCTTCTAAACCAATCACACGCTAAGCCATAAATTCCATAATGTTCAAGTTTATCAATAAGAATGTCATTGATCCAACATTTTCTTTTATTCCTAGGTGTGAACAACAATGTTGCATTCATTTGGCCACCACAGTCAACATTGTTGGATACCCGCATGCCCACCAAGGTCACCGTGGCTATCGGTATCCATGGTTATTCTTTACATCTGCCTTGAGAGTTCCCAGGTGATTTCAAGCTACAGAATGGTGAACAAGCAAAGTTTTGAATGTCAAAGTTTTAAACTGCAGACAAATCCAGCTGGTAATATGAGTGTGATATGAACCCGAAACATCTTCTGGAAAATTTAATTTAAGATAATACACATATTTTTACATTATTTCTCTTCAATTAACCTTACAAATACCCTATTTATATACACCTAGATTAGTTTTTGTTATTTCTGGGCTAGTGTGGTCCTTGTATATGTATGAAAATTCTTAATAAACTTGAACCTGCACCATCCGCATGCAAATCCAACACCCCAATTACTGGGCCATGCCACTGGGAGGTTGGTATTCCCCTGCCCACCTTCCTCCACATTGATGATTAATGCTGGATAACTTAATAATAATAATAATAATAATAATAATAATAATAATAATAATAAACATTTATATCGCACAAATTCCATGTGAATAATAATAATAATAAACATTTATATCGCGCAAATTCCATGTGAATATGATCAAATGCGCGTAACAAACAAATGTGATACAAATTAAACGTAACAAGTTAAGAATCCCAACTGGTGGGAGGCTGACCAGTTGGCTATTTACAAGGCATGGAGGAGTTGAATTCGGGCCACTGAAGACAAATCCATCTAGTGGCAGGGAGGAGGATTTGAACCCGGGACCTCTGGATTACAATTCCAGCACCCTACCACTAGGCCACGCCTAGTGGCCTCCCTAACTTACTCATTTAGACTTCTCTTGTCGCCTTTTTGGATAGTTGTTTCCCATTGTGGCAACAAATCCTCCAGGTTTTGTTGTCTTGTGCATGCAGCCTTCCTGTGTATGAGTTTCTCAATTGTTTCTGCGCTTATAGATCCATTTATATGAGCATGAAGTTCCTGGCACATAAAGATATGCACTTCAGTAATCTTTTTGCTGAAAAATTAATTGAGCTTACAGCATCACGGGTGAATCCTTTTGAGTTCTACGGGAGCTTTAAGTGCCATCCGAGTTGTAAAGATCTGACATCCGAGTTGCTGACTGACTTGCAGAATCCAAAATGGCCATGGAGATGGTTTGTTTTCTATTTTCCTGACAAAAACAATATTATTGCTTAAGAAACTGTTCAAAATTGTACTGGGGTAATACCAATTTCTTAAACTATTTGCAACAACAACATTAATAACAATTGAAGATCAGTGTTCATCGCTGTATGGACATGCTATGGTATCATCCGTCGCTGTATGGACACGCTACGGCATTATACTCCACCACTTTGCAACAGGGGACGTGAACATATAGCTAAATTATATCCTTTAAATATCTTTCAAGGAAGATTGAGTTCACTTGAGTAGCTAATTGATATCTAGGTTTATTATTTCTCTGACCCAACTTGTTGTATAAGTTTTATAAGTACATGTTTTTCCTTACAAAATGCAGCAAAAAAAACCCCTTAGTAAACAAGTATTTTCAAAATGGTTTCACATGTTTTGAAATTGAAGCTTTCCTGTCAATAAAGTTTCATGGAATCCAAAATAAGTTTAACTATTAAAGTAAATTCAATCTTACTTTAAAAAACTAATACCATTTAGCTGCATGTTCATTTGTCTCCTGTTTCAACATGGAGGAGTATATTCCGGTAGCGTGCCGATACAACAATGATCACTGATCGTCGATTGGTTTTGTCGTCAACAAAATAAAAATAACCCATGTCAGCTGCCATTTTGAATTCTGCAAGTTTGACTACTTGTATCTTGGATTAGGGAGCTTCCGTTCTGAGCACTCCAAACCTACTAGGTGCGTGCTCAGTACAGAAAACTCGTACTCGTAGTCGTACTCATACTCCAATCTAAAGCTCCCTATTTTTGCGCTAGCCGTAGGCGGCTAGAGTTATGTTTTCTTGTTTGAATCTTTTTTTTGTGTGTGTCATGATTTTCCAATCAAATATCGATTATAGTTTGAGCAGTCTTTTTAAAGAAACTTCTATAAGAGTGTACGCACTGGGATTCAAACCCCCGCTCTCCTGGATCAGAGGCGGTAGCGATGTCCACAAGGTTATCGAGCTGACGTCGCACCCGGAGGAGGAAAACATCTATTGGTATCTTCTTTACGTGACCGCAAATGGTTACTCTTCCTTGGGTGTTCGTGAGATCCGGTTGTATTATGTGACCAGTCAGCCATCTTTAGCCAGCTACTTTCTTTTCATTGTACAATTACTGCTGATGAAATGTCATCGACATGGCATCGCAAAAACTTGTCAAGCATCCGTTTCCCAATTTTGAGTCAAATCAATGCGTATTGTAACATTTTCCAGTGTGAACAACGAAGTCAATTCGACGATCTGAGTTTTCTGGATGTTATTGGTATGGTTGTGTAAAGTTTCACTGACCAGTTTCCAGGGTCGGGCTAGAGTATAGGCTAACCGTAGCCTCTTGTTACAACTGGGATGTATGATTTAACAACCCTGATGAAGGATTTTAACAACTCGATGTAGGGTTTTTACAACTCGGATGTCGGATTTTCAGCAACTTTGTTCTTGGATTTTCAACAAATCGGATGGCACTTACAAGCAACGGTAGAGTTGAGCACAAAAAATAGCTCCTTTTCGGCTAAATTTCAGAATACCTCGCGCATTCGACTACGGCCGGGAGCGCGTAACTGCGGGAGCAGTAGTTTTTAGTACTGCTCTTTAGTGGCATTATCGATTTAGTGGCTCTTTAGTGTCATTATTAATTATTCCTTAACATTTTAAGCTCACAGCAATTTCAGAATACCGGGTATTCTGAAATTGCTGTGAGCTTAAAATGTTAAGGAATAATTATTGATTAACGAAGAACGAAAACGAGAGGAATGTCTCTCCCGCTTCTAAACCAGACATCACAATCTTCTTCCAGGACGTTCTCTTTGGAAAAACTTACAATTTTGGGGATTTTCTTGAAGAAATCAAAGGGTATTCTTCCTCCAGCAATTTCGCTGCTGTCCGCCATATTAACTCTGAAATATTACATCATTGTCGCACGTTGGTTGCTTGAGAGGCTATGGTTTGATTGGTCAAATGAGATAGCGTTTTCCCGCCAAAATTTGAAATTGAACGTGATTGAATCGATTTCTGTTCTCCCCGTTCTGTTGTCGAGTTGTGCTTCCAATCAAACCAGAAATGGGAAATGAATCTTCGATACCTACCACCTATGGCACAAAACTTTTGAACAATGTCGACGTTAATTGGAAGAAAGTAGAAATGGACGTGAAATTACCATCTCGAGACGGCCATTGTGCTGTAGCGATTGGGAACAAGCTTTACATCTTTGGTGGAGTTCGGTGGCTGTCTGCCATCGGCGGAGTGACAGAATCCAACGAGATTCTTGTCTTTGATGTTGGTAAGCAAAAAGTTTCTTTTTAATCTCGTTCCTTACCTCTAAGTCTCAAAGACTCAGGCCTCTTTCTTAAAATTAAGCTACTTTGTGACGATGGCGCGTGCCCAAAATGGGCAATGGGTGACGATAGAAGTCTGCTATCCCTTGTTTGATGTACATGTAGTGTGTAGCCGCAAGCCATTCGTACATCAATGGGAGGTAACAAGTTTACATTGTACATGTGGAACAAATTCATCAGTCAATTCCAGCTGATTCCAGCTGATCCCATGCCCCTCTCCCCGGGCAAAACCCCGGGCATTAGGATGTTTTTTTTTCCTGGATAACAAATTCCCAGGGTGGGGATACTTTAAGCTGACAAATGCTCCAGTGGGCGCGAAATACATTGATCCATTTTGATTGTTACGAGCAAAGATGATAATAATAATATAATAATAATAATAATAATAATAATCTAAGACTTTTATAGCACCCATGCTAGAGTTCAGAGTGCTGTACAGCTATGTGAATCGAAAAAGTAAGATAAAAATGACTAAAACAACTAACTAAGAAAACAAAAGTATTAAAAAAAAAATCTAATGACTAATTAAAAACTTGATCAAATAAATGAGTCTTCAGGTTGGATTTAAATGTCGCAAGGGATGGTGCTTGCCATAGGCGTCTGGAAGCTGGTTCCACAGATATGGAGCTATATAACTAAACGATCTGCCTCCGTAAGTCTTAAGCTTGAAATGAGGAACTTGTAACAGTTTCTTATTGGAAGAACGCAAAGCTCTAGGTGGTTTATATTGTACTAGGAAATCAGATATGTATTGAGGTGCTAAAGCTTTCAGGGCCTTATACGTAAGTAGTAATATTTTGAAGATTATACGTTGCTTTACAGGTAGTCAGTGAAGCTCTTTAAGGACTGGCGTAATTTGATCATATTTGCGAGTACAGGAGACGAGGCGCGCCGCAGCATTTTGTACCCGTTGAACCTTATCTAATAAGCATTGTGGCAGCTCAGCCAACAATGAATTGCAATTGTCCAGCTTGGATGTTACAAAAGCACGAACTAACATTGCGGTATCTTTCTAATACATTTCCTGATTTTAGATAAATTGCGTATGTGAAAGAAAGCTACTTTACAAATATTATGAACTTGATGCTCATGATTCATAAGGTCGTTAAAAATTACTCCTGTGTTTCTAGCTAGCTGACTCAGTTGAAACTACCCTAACATCAGCTATTTTGATGTCACATATTGGTGGGCACAGGTGGTGTTTGGCATGTATAACTAAAAACTCAGTTTTATCGCAATTGAGTTTAAGCTTATTACATGCCATCCATGCATAGATCTCTTTAGCACAGGCCTCCATTTTCAACAGAGCAGCAGATTCTTCATTAGGACCTGGCTTAAACAACCCATAAATTTGGCAATCATCAGCATACAGGTGGAACTGAAGGCCATGTTTTCGAAGTATGTCACCAAGGGGGGCTGTATATAAGGTGTAAAGGATTGGACCCAGTACTGATCCTTGCGGCACTCCCCATTGCAACTCAACAGCGGATGATCTGGTATTTTCCACTTGGATAAACTGTCTGTGCTCCTTTAAATAGGACTTAAACCAACAGAGAGCATTTCCCTTGATGCCATATTGAGTGTTTAGTCAACTTAACAAGATGACGTGGTAGACCGTGTTGAAAGCCGCTGATAAGTCAAGTAATAAGAGAAGAACACTTTCCTGTTTATCAATTGCATTAAAAATATCTGACTGCACTTTTAAGAGAGCGGTTTCTGTACTGTGAGCCACTTTATAGGCAGATTGAAACATTTCTTGAAGGCCCTTAGCATTGAGGTAGTCAGTAAGTTGGCAGGCTACAGCTTTCTCTGTGACCTTAGACAACAGTTTCAGATTAGAGAAAGATGATAATACAACAGCAACGAGAATGCCACAAAACAATGGGTTAAACCAGGAACCCATAACCTGGAGCGTACAACTCCCATACTAGGGCTAAGTCATGACATTTTTACAGACTGACCTATTTTTAGACATGTTTTTCCCGAGAGTTCAGTTCCAGTTTGCTTGCATCCCAGCAGTTAATTATGCAAGGATTATGATTGACTAGTAAGGCTCCTGTGGGAGACCAAGGCTCCTGAGGGAGATTGAATTTGCAGGCTAAAATAGCTTGATCTGTGAGAACGCCACGACACAAGTATATTGAGGTTGTATGCTCTGGGTCATAGGCTCCTGGTTAAACTAGGAAAAATAATTGTGCTGCATGTACGGTATTATTGTAACGCAGGCACGTGTAGGTATGTACGCATGCGTAATGTGTTGTTGTTGGTGTAAGAAATAGAAACAAAAGTACAGTATCGGTTCTCGTTGTCTTTTTATTTCTTTCGGGATTACTGGAACGCTACAGTATACAATTTAGTAGATTTTCTTGCCGTCGTCTGCATACAACAATGTGAAAAGACTAAAGTTAGGGTTTCCCACAAAAATTGCCTATTTGTGTTTCGCATCCATGACCAACATGCATAATATCAAAAGCGTAGAGGTAACTCCAAGGTGGGCAGATGCACAACCTCTGGGACTGAAAAGGCATACAAATGCCTGGCAGTTGCCCATGGGGGGAAGAAGGGGGATGTGTGAAGCTGGAATTGACTGATGCAAAAGAAAGGGAGTAACATGAAAGGGAGTAACAAGTTCTGAGTTCTCTTGGTCTTCTAAGATGGCAGCCATGTCGCGAGGTTGACACATATGTGTCAAAATCACTACCCAGGGGAAGGCTAGGGTTATTGTTTTGACTCTCTTGTTTTCTAAAATCGATTTACATCAATCATCAGTTTCACAGGTTTGTAAGATTGAACCATAAAAGAGCTGACTGTACAGAAGATCGGTATAAGTTAATTGCTCATATTCTTTTTTCTCTCAGATACTCACACACTGAGAAAGATTGTAACAGGGGGTGAAATTCCACCAGCCAGGTCATCTGCAGCAATGGCTGCCATGGGAAACAAACTGTATGTTTTTGGCGGGCTGAGCAAAGATTGTGGATGGTTAAATGATCTGCATTCTTTTGACACTGGTGAGAGAACATAAGCTTAGCATAGTCCCTGCTAGTAGAGATTTTTAATCCTGTTACTTTATTTCCTGTTTTTTTTAGCAGTGGTAAAAAAAATTTAAAAAGACTAGAAAATAGAGGCTGACAAGATAAAAACCAGATGCTAGTAAGATTATAATTATAGTATGGCATCGTTGAATCTGGTACCAAGTGGGAAATAAAAGTTGACAGACAGACAGACAGACAGAACTTTATTTTACGTGGCACTCCACTTAGCTAAAAGCTACTTTACAGGAAGCCCACAAATAAACAGATAAATTACAAAACAAAAAGAAAGATAAAATTTAGCTAACAATCTAAGAATTTTAAAAATCTAAAATGTCTAAAAGATCTAATTATTTATTAAGACATTTATATTTACAAGTTAAAAATTACAATTTTAAAAAACTACGTAACTACAATAATAACAATTTCAGAAAGCTACATGACAAATACTTCTTAAAAATTCCCTTGTGCCGGCCATGGCGCGAATCGAATCCGGCAACGCATTCCATGTCTTTGCCGCGAAGTACCGAAAAGACCTGAGACCATGCTTGGTGCTTCTTACTTTGGGCAATGAGAGCATATTCGTGCCCCTTAAGTTATATTTTGTGTCCTTTACCTTGAGCAGGTTTACTATGGGGGTCGGTGCCTTCTCCTGGAAACAACTATTTATTGTAATTAACATATCCTGGATACGACGTCCCTCTAGTGTGCTATGCAAACCAGTCCAATTTAGCAATCTATTGTAAGAGCTTTTCTTGGCCTTATACACAAATCTAAGCGCACGTTCATTTACTCTCTCCAATTTCTTGGTATTCCTGGCTCCACATTGGTGCCATATCTGGCTACAATAATCAAAATGCGGTAAGATAAAAGCACGATATAGTGCTTCCTCGGTTAAACCGATCTGTTTCTTCATTTATTAGAAGCAAAACAGTGGCAAAGGATTGTTTGCAATGGGATTCCTCCATCACCACGTGACAAGCTTTCGTGTGTCACCATGGGAACTAAGATTCTTTTTTGGGGTGGCTTTGGTCCTTTAGAAGAACCAGACAGTGCCCAAGAAGAGAGTGCACAGTTTGGATGGTTCAGTGATCTCTTTTGTTTTGATACAGGTATGTTACACAGAACAGGAAACTGAGGTATTTATTAATAATAGTGTATTATCATTTGTCTTGAACCATGTAGTCACTTGAGATGTAAATCACCATGTTTTGACTGCCTACTGGATGCCAGTCTTAATCAGGTGATGAGTTGACTGGTTATGCTCCACCATTAGTATCACAATGGTTGGCTGTGATTGGGGCATTTCAATCCTATATTGTTCTGCTGAGAAATTGTTTCTCATGCAGTCTGCTGCTGCACTATATATTCCTGAGAAGTTCAGGCAGCGCTATAGTATACAGCAAACCAATTTCAAGTTGCAGTGCATCTTTTCAGTGTAATAGATCACAGAAGACATCAAAATGTGGTAAGAACATCAGTGACAGGCAAACTGTTAAACAAGTGTTTCACTGATGGGGTGTCTACAAAACAAAGACCTTAAAGACCAAAGACCTAAGACCCAAAAGAAGACCCAAAAATGAAGACCCCAAAACAAAGACTAGTTTTTTTTTTGCAAGCCTATCAAACCAGAGACAGTCAAACCGGGTCAATGCTTTTCCTCAGACACCAAATGATGCAAAATCAATGGGGTCTTAGTTTTGTAGATAAGGCCGGCTCGAACTACAAAACGAAAAGCCTTGCTTAAATGCTTTGTTCATTGTCAGCTGACACGAAATCAATGAGGTCTTCGTTTTGTAGATAAGGCCGGCTCGAGCTACAAAACGAAGACCCTCGCATAAATGCTTTGTTCGTTGTCAGCTGACATGAAATCAGGGGGGTCTTCCTTTTGTAGTCCGAGCCGATCTTATCTACAAAACCGGGTCAACGCTTTTCCTCAGACACCAAATGATGCGAAATCAA
Organism: Astreopora myriophthalma; assembly: GCA_014634185.1. Taxonomy (NCBI): domain Eukaryota; kingdom Metazoa; phylum Cnidaria; class Anthozoa; order Scleractinia; family Acroporidae; genus Astreopora; species Astreopora myriophthalma. The sequence goes on from BLFK01000192.1 coordinate 923,479, forward strand.
TAGGGTCTTTGTTTTGTATATTTAAATAATTTTGCCATAAATATTAAGTGGACCACCAGATTTGAAAAATATGATGGATTATGCATCAACTGAAAATCTGTGTGCAGATTCTGGACTCTGTACAATTTCGGATTGTGGATCTGGATTGATTGTTCAAAAGTTGGATAAAGCTATCCACCAGGAGCCGGTTTCTGAAAGGTGTAATAACTCTATTCCATGGGGTAAATGTGCTGGAATCAGGCATATTTATCCCTGGAATAGAGTTATTACACCTTTCAGGAACTGGCCCCAGATTAATCACACTATCCAGCAGATACATGTAAGCAATCGCAAAACCAGTTGAGTTATCCAGTGGATAGTGATTTATCCAGTGATAGTGCTATCCACCCTTCAAACAACTAGGGCCTGATCATTCTTGGTTGGCCTGTTGTTTTGTCGACTAATTTTAAAGTAATGTGGATCCTGATTTGAATTAAAATAATGTGTTAGCAATGGATGGAACCTCAAATTGGCAGATTTGCATATCCCTTTGACCCCCTCTTACAGGTTTGACAAAAAATGTTGTGTTGATATTGAGAAGGACTGAATGTTCTCTTTAATAATATTGATAATTGTCTCAAATCACTTATGTCCAGAATTGCACCTAATTAGATGCACGCTCAATTTTGATATTCATCATGATATGAGGTGTCCCATTAGTCTAAGTACCTAGTGCCCATTTTTAACAATAAGGTTAGGGTTAGGGTTATTTTTAGGTTAGGGTAAATGCAACTGTTTATGTTTACTTGAAAAGCACAGTTTGGGGGGACACTTTGTGATGTTTATTGCCTGTATTTCTGGACACAAGTGACGTTCAACGTAACCTGAGGAGAAGAGCAAGGGGACACTTTGTGACACTTATCAAAATCTGCGTGCGTCTAATTAGGTGCCTTCCTGGACAAATCTGGCTCAAATATGCAAGCTCAAGTAAATTTAAAGAAGGGAGCATTCAGATAAAAACGCTTACATGTTATCTCTACATGCAAACATGGGAAAATTTGGGATCGTTCTTTTCAGTTTACAGGTATATAAATAAAATTAAAGCAACACGAGAAAAGGAACCCTTTGTCATGCCATTTCTTTTTAGATTATAGTATCCATACAATTTCACTCTTTTGCCGGTTTCAATCCCTGCACCACTTTACCAAGAGGTTGTCTTTCGCTAATCTGCCAGTGGGATTTTGTTAATGTGAGTAAATGTAAACCAATAGTTACAGTCAAACCAGGTCAAGGATATACCCCCTAGATCCTAATAATGAAAAGATTATTGTGGATATTAATACCCATTAATATAAATCTAGACCCATGTCTCGGACGGACAAGCTGCGAGGGAGATAGGCAACCTCAACCACCCATGTGGTCGGAAGGGCGTAGTTTACCGCAAGACACCGCTAGTTTTTAACGCACGCCAATACGTGTTTTTAGCCATTATAGCCTAACGCTGCTACTGAGACCAGCATTTTTCTAGCCACCTTGAAGTTTGTAGTTTTGCTTTCCCAACCCACCCACTCCATGGGCAGTTCTGATTTTGTCAATTATA
>BLFK01000192.1:926083-933583 GCA_014634185.1 Astreopora myriophthalma
AATATAATACGACATTACACTTCACGCGTTTCTTCCCATTATTATACTGCTAGAACTACTGGACCGTCTTATCTGCTCTGTTTCGCTATGCGAGCTAATTTGGTGTTGAAATTCTTGAGGGTTTCCTCGGGTAAACTTACCACGCACTTCTCTGCCTTGGAAAATTCTTGTTAAAAGGTAAGCAGTTCTTTTTGCTAACGTAGGGTCTTCGTTTTCGTACTACGAAAACAAAGACCCCAGGTCTTCGTTTTCATACTACGAAAACAAAGACTCCAGGTCTTCGTTTTCGTAGTACGAAAACGAAGACCCAGCTGCATTAGCAATAAGAACTGCTTACCTTTTAACAAGAATTTTCCAACAGAGAAGGCTTATCGACTGTTAGAATCTATTTTAGCTACAAAATACAGTAGACATAAATTATTTATTGACAGAACCCAAGAGTCATTTCCTGTACAGAACGCGTTCTTTGTTATTCTGTCACGCAATCCTAACTATAAATCATAGGCGGCTAGCGTTCGAATTCTGCCTGCTGTTCCAGAATAATGTGTGTGGTAAGTTACCCGAGGAAACCCTCAAGAATTTCAACACCAAATTAGCTCGCATAGCGAAACAGAGCAGATAAGACGGGCCAGTAGTTCTAGCAGTATAATAATGGGAAGAAACGCGTGAAGTGTAATGTCGTATTATATTACTAAGCGTTGTTGCTGCTTAATGTGTGTTTAACTTGTAATTATTATTTCTACGGTTTTCTGTTTTACAGGGTCTTCGTTTTCGTAGTTCGAAAACGAAGACCGGGTCTTTAAGGTCTTCGTTTTCGAGGGTCTTCGTTTTCGTAACACCCTTGACCCCCTCTTACAGGTTTGACAAAAAATGTTGTGTTGATATTGAGAAGGACTGAATGTTCTCTTTAATAATATTGATAATTGTCTCAAATCACTTATGTCCAGAATTGCACCTAATCAGATGCACGCTCAATTTTGATATTCATCATCGAGGTACGTGTCCCATTAGTCTAAGTACCTAGTGCCCATTTTTAACAATAAGGTTAGGGTTAGGGTTATTTTTAGGTTAGGGTAAATGCAACGTCTGTTTATGTTTACTTGAAAAGCACAGTTTGGGGGGACACTTTGTGATGTTTATTGCCTGTATTTCTGGACACAAGTGATGTTCAACGTAACCTGAGGAGAAGAGCAAGGGGACACTTTGTGACATTTATCAAAATCTGCGTGCGTCTAATTAGGTGCCTTCCTGGACAAATCTGGCTCAAATATGCAAGCTCAAGTAAATTTAAAGAAGGGAGCATTCAGATAAAAACGCTTACATGTTATCTCTACATGCAAACATGGGAAAATTTGGGATCGTTCTTTTCAGTTTACAGGTATATAAATAAAATTAAAGCAACACGAGAAAAGGAACCCTTTGTCATGCCATTTCTTTTTAGATTATATATAGTATCCATACAATTTCACTCTTTTGCCGGTTTCAATCCCTGCACCACTTTACCAAGAGGTTGTCTTTCGCTAATCTGCCAGTGGGATTTTGTTAATGTGAGTAAATGTAAACCAATAGTTACAGTCAAACCAGGTCAAGGATATACCCCCTAGATCCTAATAATGAAAAGATTATTTGAGATTTCAATGCATTAATCAATTTGGAACATGACCCTTGGAAGCAAGGTGGTGTTAGGTTACAATTAAGTGGTTGTGGACAAGTAAAGTTGTTACAAAAAAAGTAAAAAAGTGCTGATTTGAGACTCAAATACTGTAAATAAAACTAAAGCTCAACAATCATAACAGAAATTGAATGCAGTGTTTCGAATTGGCGATATTTAATTTATAGCCACTCAAGTTGCCAAAGGTTGCTTGTAACACGATCCTGTATTTCTCACATCAGTCATGTTACAAAACTATTTGTGCCTTCAAATTTCAAATATTCCAGTTATTAATAGAATCTTGGGGGGTACGCTTGACCTGGGTTAACTGTAACCACCACTTGACCAATAAGCTTATGGGAGAGGTGTTTCTCAATTTCCCTGAATGTACATTGTGGTTTTGATTTCTTGACCAGTTTCATTATTTTTGTGGTTTCCAGATTATGTTAATAAATCAAAGACAATAGACAAATAAAATTAATAAAAGTGAAACTGGTTTAAAATTTTTTGAATCCCTTTTTTTAAACCCATTTTATTCTCAAGCTTGCTTCATCTACTAATTCTAACACTGGGAATACCATTGCTAGAAAACTATACATGGGAAAAGCTATCACCTACATTTACTGGAGGTCCAACACCTAGAGCAGCTTTTGGAATGTGTGCTGTTGGATCAAAACTTGTCATCTTTGGAGGCAGAGACAGTGTTGGCAGAAAGAATGACCTGTTTATTTTAAACACAGGTGACACTTCTTTTTTGGGGATACAATCTTAAGGTGGCTTACTACAGTTTTTCCGTGGCTTTTTTTTTGCCGATTCATCCACACACACACGAGCGAGATATCGTCAGCAATGCGTGGGAAGTAGACGCGATCGAGTGTTAAAAGGAAACCCAACAAAAACAATAAACATGGCGGTCGTAAGAAAAATTTTCCCAAACACTTGCGCATGCGTATTGCTGTTCTCGTCCAAGGTTGCAAGAAGTCCCCTTCTGCAGGAAACATAACAAGGACCAAGACAGACCTACACTACAAAAATTGTCAAAATCTGTAAACTAATTTCTTTTACATTCGATTTTTTGACTTTTTCATTAATTATGAAAAAACTGCCTTGCAGATTTTTTTTTTTAGTTTGTAAGGATGTTCTTTGGTAGTTAATGGTGAAACAGACAAAAGTTTAGGTGTGGTCATACGGGTCAGTTTCCCGTAAAACACACATTTCTAGTTTGTTCCCAGGCCCCTAATTGTGCACGGTCTTCCCGTTTTCGTGCCCCTTTAACTTCCCAAATGGTAATTGGAAGCAGCAATGGTCTCATTTGTTATCAGAATATTGATGCAAAAAAAAAAAAATTAAATTTGCACATTTATGGTATACACCTCTTGAACCCTTATAAAACTGTTATAAGCCACCTTAACCATAAGTGCTGACAGCAGCAATCTAGTCAGTTGCTGATCTCTATGATTGGTCCTTTTTTAATTAGTTTTTTGTTATTGCCCAGTTTCACTTTGGAGACAGATAGTTCATTTTGGACAGATAATTTGTTTGATTATAATCAATCAATTTCAGCAGATTTTGAAGATGCATTGTCTGTCTATAACACATCAGCAGAATTAATCAGTCTAATCTTAGAACTAGAAAGGGCACATTGCATCGGTGTGCGAAAACAAAGACTTGGAAAACGATGATTGAAGACTGAAGAATGAAGACCAAAGATTGAACTCTTGGAAAACAAAGAACCCCCAAGAAAAAAATTAATATATCAAACAGTAAATAACAAAACCAATCATATGTTATTTAAAACAATTGATAAGCTATCTCTGGTGAATTACAGAAGGGTGTTTGTTTTCCACACACCCAGTTGGTATGTGGAAAAGAAAGACTGAAAACAAAGGTCCCCACGAAAAGTAAAAACAAACAGTGACTAGCCAAACACATTGTTCCTGTTGTTTCACTGCACGGGCTTTATTTTCCACACACCCATGCTGCTATTTGGAAAATGAAGACCCCCCAGAAAATGTTATTTCACTTTTTGGGGGGTCTTCGTTTGGGTCTTTTTTAGCTACTGACCTGGGTGTGCAGAAAACAAAGACCCTAAAGTAGTTCACCAGAGGTAGCTTATCAATAATTATTGTTTTAAATAATGAGAAGTGTGTTCTGCTATTTGCTGTGACATAAAAGTATAGGAGACTTTTGAAATAAACTTTTTAACACTTTCACAATCCAGTTCTCAGTTGTCTACATCATTCTTTGGCATTTTAGTGTGGATAGGTGAAAACGATACAAAAATGCCAGTGCAAATGAAAATATTTTGCTTCATTTTTGCTGAGATGAAAACAATTCCTTTGAGAATGCATTAGTGTGTATGGGGCCTTAGTTTATCTAATGTGAATTTAGTGCAATGCTTAAAGTACCAGGGTGCTTGCCATTTGATGAAAAGTTCCAGAATTCTTGGGAAAAACTCAAATGGTTTGGCAATTTCTTGGACAGACCATTCAGACATTTCAGGGTTTCTCCAGAGGTAACCCTTTCTTCCCCTTCAGAACGGGTAGTCAGAAAGTCCTCTCCATGTTATGAATCTTCTGTTTCGGGGCCTTCCAGGCCCTTTTCGTTTCACTGAATTTTACGGCTAGAAAATGAAATAATTAAATGGTAAGCACAATTTTGTTGCATTGATTGGTTATTTCCATTGATAGGATAGTACCAAGCATGATTTTTCTTAACTTTTAAATTATAATTCCTGTTTATAGCAATTATCCTTAAGCACTGGAGATAAGATTTATTTTATACAGTTCCCCTGACGTGAATAACTTAAGAGGTAATGATGATGACAATGATTGTTTGGCCCCCACTGAAGGATTTAAACTTTGTCCTCAAAAGTTTCTTATTTTCGATTTAATAGTTTTCCTATTCAAGTTGCAATTGAACAGTACAAATTACTTGGTTCCCACGGGAAAAACGTATTTTTGGCAGGTAGATTTTCTTATTTAATGTTATGTTCATGTAACCAGGAAAACCTCTTTCTCAAGTCATTATTTTTCTGCTTCTGCAGAAACATTGGAGTGGATCTCAACACCCACTACTGGACAACAACCAGAGCCTCGTTCATTTCACACATGTACTGCTGTTGGTAACAGAGTGATTGTTTTTGGTGGAAGAAGTCCAGAAAATGTTCATTTTGATGACTTACATATCTTTGACATAGGTACAAAGCAGCAATTTACTGCAAATGTGTTTTGTCCATAATTGTACTTGAATCCCCAGAGATAACAGATCCCCTTGTTAGTTTTGGGTTTTTGCAGTGTTCAACTGTTGCTAAACAGTTTTGCACCAGTGAGCAATGAAAGGGAAGGACAGCTTTGATTCTTGTTAAGATAAGAACAACATTATGCAGAAATAAATTCTGCTTGGATCCTTGGTAGGCATTTACATAGAAACCCTGGGGAATATCCAGTGCACTCACTTTTCACTGCACTATATAATTATGTTGTATTGAATAAATGGGAGTCCAAGTTGGTATATAGAGTCATTTGCTTGGTAATGTTAGGCTTGTTGGCTATCGAGTTAACAACTCACTGAGCCAGGGGAGTCGATCTGCACACACTTGAGTACTGATCACATTCTCTCTTTATGCAAATCAATAAATCTGTCAAATTCTCCTGCTGGCCCAGCACCGGAAGCTAGCGATAATCCAGTCAAAATTCAAATTTTGAATTGAGACTTTATTTGAATTTTGAATTATCAATCTGAGAACTGGATTATTGAAATGGTTAATGAAATCAAGTTTGCAATAATTAAGTTATTGATCCACTTGTGGGAGGAATGCTTCACCTGTTTTGACTGTAACCCCACTCACCCATATAGATCCTGTTAATATAAGCTCAGTATGTAAAACCATTATATCATTCATGTAATCTTAGCATTTGAAGGAATGTACCGGTAAGTTTCTACGCTGCATTATTCTTGCCTTCCATGCAACACACAGTTAACATTTTAGCACCCTTGCCTGCACAACAATGCCAATTACTAATTCCTTCAAGCAAGTACCATAATTGATGTATTTGACAAGTTAATTAACAGCTCATTTGCATCTCTGCAATACTAATGTTGTTAATCTTACAGGTACTTTTGAATGGCTTCAGCCATCAGTGTGTGGAAATAAACCTGCTGCTAGGGGAGTGCATACAGCCACCCTTGTGGGAAACCAGTTTGTATTGTATGGAGGTTCTTCTGATTTTGATGAAGAAACAATGCATTGTCAAGAGTATCATGGAGACATCTACCTCATAGATCAAGGTTCTTTTAATGATATTTTCATTTTGTTTTCCTTCCACTTTGCATAAATGGAAGGGTCAAGTGAGCTGCTTCTGAAACTCAGTTAACATGCTCTAAATGTGGCCTCATAGTTTTGCTTTGTGTGTAGCAATATGTACTGTATATTGGTAAAATAGGTCTGTAGAATTGTGATGAACAATGAACATTGAATCAAAGAGAACTTGATTGCGTGATTAAGCTTAGTTTTGTTCTGATTTAGATAAGATACGTGTCTGTTCCGTTTCACGTGTCGAGTTTTTACACCCGTCTTCATGTACTATTGTTCACAGTTTGAATCCATTACGTTACTAGCCATTCCTGTTTTTTAACCGGTTGTACAACTGGACACGTAATTGCACCCTTATCAGAGAACGCCCCTTAAGTTTTTGTGGAGTGGGAGTTAGGAGATCTACCGAGCAACATTGGAGTTTTCAGGGAATTTTTTTATCTTTTTCGGAGTTACGTAAGTTGGAGTTTCTCAAGCCCTTTAGACAGGATCAGACGTAAGTTTCAACTTATTGTATTTAGTTTTCGTTTTGCTTCCAATTTTGCTTCTTTTGGGATTAGTCTTAGCCCTTAAATTCCCTTGATCTTGTATATTGTAATTTCCCTTTTAGTTTTCACCGCATGTGTACAATAATTCAGATGAGTTCGTGTTCGAATTAAACGCTGTTGATTCAACTTGTGCTGTTGAATTCTACACTGTGGTTGAAACTTCCCGATCTCCAGTGCACAACATCCCGTGTCCGCTGCACTGGGTATGCGACAAGAATGTTGGGCTCATTTAAGGTGTAAAAACTTGTGCCACTCACGGCCACTCACAGATGACATAACACAAAGAAAACAAACAGCAAAACAACATGAAACAATGACCTTAAACCCTAACATGAGCTAACAAAACAAAGAACATGTTCACAGTTTTTACACCGAGGTAAACCAAATTTTGGTACCATATAATTGGATCCTTTCTCCATATGAAGCTTTACTCAGTAAACCACCATTACCAACAAATGTCACCCACTGAAAAATATATTTCATTTCAGTTGCTTTAGCTTATTTTGTTTATCTCCCTTCACAGATCAACTCTTGTCTGGAAGGTCTGAGGGTCTAGATCCTGATGATGTTCCTCTGGTCATCTCAAAAGGTCTGACTGAAACAGCTAACATTGCAGAATATGAAACAATCAGAGAAGAAGAGGAGGACAGCAGTGAATATGATGAATCATCTGATGAGCAATGATGATCAATTAAAATAGGTTTTGTAGGTTTTTCCCTATCACAGGTTTTCTGTTCATCCCTCCTTTTTTTGTCTTTTGATGGAGTCTGTGTTGCTGCCGTTATTGTTTGTTTTAGCTATGTGGAAACTCGAGGGTTGCTATACAGTCAGGGAAAAGTCACAATTTCTTGTCAAGTCAGGGACTGAGAGTCAGTAAAAAGTCAGGGAATTTCAGTTTTGATAAGCCATTAAGTATGCAATTTAAGTTTTTTCTTTATGGTTAAGGTAATGCCATTCCCAAGGCTCCATCACTGGCCTAAAGGACT
>BLFK01000192.1:938583-945613 GCA_014634185.1 Astreopora myriophthalma
ATAAGGGGATGAATTACTGTACCCCCCATATCTAGGGTAGGCACCATGAGGATCTCTTCATCTTTGGCAGCCCAATAATAGTCAGTTAATCTCAGCATTCTGGCGTCATGAAGGCTTCCAGGAATCCTGTGGCAACAGATAAGAACAGTCCTGCAGAATCCATCACCTCCTGAAGAAGTAAGCTACAAAAATGTTTGTGACTGAAATCAGTAGTCCTCGTTATTGCTTGATGGTGCTTTAATGGAGATATGAGTTCCATCAACTTCTGCAAGAACCTTACTCATCATGGGAAATCCATCAACTTTTTGGAATAAGATGTGCTCTTGTAGAAGGGATCTTTATAAACTTGTTTTTAAAGCTGCACAGTTCTTCTTCAAAGTCAAAGATTTAGTTGCAAAAACCCATTTTGTGGTCCCGGAAATACCCAAGCTTGTCTAAGTTGGTGAATGAGAAGTCAACATGTTCTTGAATATAACCTAAACAACTGCAAGCTCCTAATAAAGCATATTTGTTGTTGGCATTGATGTTTCCTTAAAATAAAGTACTGAATTACTAAACTTATTTGAGGTGGAGGTTGTAATAAAAGTGGCAAAATTACTGAAAACGTTTCATGACTCCTGTCATCCATGTCTGTTTACACATATGTTTATGTTTATCAGAGTTTCCCGACAATTTGGATAATAGTTTACTGTTCCCTGTGGGCAATTTATCAGTGTGTGACCACAAGTGGAAATAGATCAAAACCCAGAGTGAGCCCAACCTAAGCCACCTCCCCAAGGAGAGCTTGGAGGAAGACATCTAGTGTGACCACACCCATTGAGTCAACTGCTCTTATATGGGGTATTATTTTCCTCTCTAATCTCTAGAGTAACATTATATAATGTTGACCAGGGTTGCACTATAAAGTCTGCAGGAATGTGGTCTAGATTGTCGTGTTATTCAGAATTCAAGGTGTTTGAAATAGAAAAACTGTTACTTTATTTATTTCCAGTAAGAGATGCCAGTGTAGCTGCATTTACTGAAAAATGAAACTCCTGAGGTCTCCTGCAAAGTACCCTGGGAGCAGGAGTGCCAGTCATGCATGACCAGCATTCAAGTTTTTTGTGAAAATCTCTCTGAAAAATTCACAGTAACTAGAAAATAATTTCACCATACACTCAAAAAAATCTTATACTTCCCAAATTCTATATATCTTTGTATAAAACAATATTTCATAGCGTTACGTTTTCAGTGTATGGAGAAAATGTCTACAGGAATTCAGAATCTTGAGAGCAAAGATCAAAACTGCCACACTGATGTAAATTAAGAAATACTGGTTACACAATTGACAAGTAATCAAGCACAACATTGAAAAACCAGTTTGACCAGCTTGAAACTGAACTGATGCATTAATTTCCTTGGATGAGCTGCAAATAAAAGAAAGTCAAAGTGGTTAGCAGAGTCTTCTTTTCCTCTTCACTATTCTTCTAGGAACATCAAAAGAGATTTTTTGTAGGGTAACCCCAGAGTAAAAGATGCTGGAAACAATTTGAACTGAATAGCCATAGGTATGTTACCGTGGTAACTGTTGTAGCTCAGCTTTGGTCAACTTCCCAGTAATATCTTCCTCGAAAAATTGGGTAAAGGAAGATCCCTCCATGTGCCTTAATTTGATAAACAGACATACATTGGTCCTGTATTGATCTCTGTCAACCCATTCAAGCAGATGCCATACTTCACGGAGAAGGAAATAGCCATGTATCAGGGAGCTGTAAGTCAAAGGAACTTGATTGTATGAAATTCATGTGTAGTGAGTAGATGTTACTTGAGTATCATGTTGCGAATATACATATCCAAAAGCTCTAGTTGATAAAACTGCCGTATAAAAGTGCAACTTGAGTTGAATGGATGTATATTTTTCCCTTCAGGCATCATATGAGAACCCTCCACATATCTATGCCTTGACTGATAACATGTACAGAAACATGTTGATTGATCAGGAGAATCAGTGTGTCATTATCAGGTACAGGATTCTGTGTGTTTAAGGTGAAATATTTTCCGAAAGCACTAAACTTCAAAGGACTTAACAAATTTTATTAAATTATATATAAAAAAGAAAATCTCACCCTGCGTGGGATTTGAACTTACATTTCCCCATAACTAGTTGGGCGTGATAACCACTAAACCACCGGGACAACCAAGATGCTGGCTGGCAATGGAGCTGCTGGCAATGGAGCAGTCAAGGAGGTTACTTTACATATATATAGTTCCATTGAATTTGCCCTATGAATGTGGTCATAATCTTCAACCACACGAAACAGAGCTGTAGCAATATAACGATGAACCACTCCTGAAGTGCTGTACTGATTTATAAGAATACTCTCTGCTCCTCTAAGAGTTGAGGCCACTCTTTGAAATCTGTACACCATAAGTAAATATAATTTATAGGTTAAAATTTCAGGTTAAAAAAGACTGAAAATGGACAACTTTTGGTTAAAAAATCTAAAAATATATATAAAACTTAATAAAACGTTTCAGTCTCTCGACCTTTTGTCAGTTACAAAAAGTCACTAAATAACTAACCACTTAAAAACAGTTTTCACAACAATGGATAATGAACAGGTTACGTAATAAATAGAAAGAAAACAATAGGTATACAAAAAACGTAAAATCAAGTACCTAAAACAAATAAGACCAGAAACAATTTAACTAGTAACAAGAATTATATAATTGTCACAGCGCAACAAGTTCCCCATAAAGGGCCTCTGAATCATAACACATGTTGGAATCATAACAAAATCCCCAAGAGGGGCTATTAAACAATAAGTAATAATCTCCCAACTGAGAGCCTTTGAATGACCCAACAGTGTAAAAATGACAGAATCCCCCAAGGGGGCCCCTGAGCGCTGAAACAACCACAATTAAGAACTATAATTGTTTAGTGCGTACACAACGACTAGTTAAAAAACACCTTAAGAAAACCGTAACAAGTCCGCTAAAATTAAGTATAGTGGATGCGATTCTTTGCGAATGAAATTCTTGTCTTTTATTTAGCCTAAAAGGTGGAAAATCTCGTTGTACCGGTGATTTTCAACAAAAACAACATAAAAGTCAGTTATAGCTGCACAGACAACCTACAAACCATAATTAAGATGCACAACAGAAAAATCCTCAGAACAAGCAAGACACCCTCCATGGAAAACAACTGTAACTGCAGGAAAAAAAACGACTGTCCGCTGAAAAACAACTGCCTCTCCTCAAGCGTCGTCTACAAGGCGAATTAATTAGCCACTCATCTAATTTGTTTATAAGAAGGTAGTTAGTTGAATAAAGTTCTGTCTGACAAGCGCTTAGGCGCGAAACTCAGAGTCACAGAGAATCGATGCGTCCTCTTTAATCCTTCAACTTATGTATATTTAGCTCTGCTACCACAGCATTGAGCACTTTATGCCAAGGTAGACTCTACCTCCACATTTATATATATATGGTAGTGAAAGTAAATTTGCTTTCTGGTCAAGATGTGTAGGTAGGCTTATACACATAAATAGCATAAATGGCTTGAAACAACCACACGTCTAACGTACACAAACAGATTCAGGTCATCTGTACTTGTAGCTCATACTCGTACACCACTTGTTAGAAATGGAAGTGAACTCAACATGCTGGAAGCATGGTTGTGATCAGTTGACCAAGCTCAGTTTGCATTCCATAAGTTAATACATGGCATTTAACTTGGGAAGGTATTTGTTTTATAACAGTGGAGAAAGTGGAGCAGGGAAGACAGTTTGTGCCAAGTTCATCATGAACTACCTTGCTAAAGTGTCAGGTGGAGGCCCTAGTGTACAGGTACATTGTACTTTTGAACATGGGAACTTGAAAGACATTCAAAACTTATACTGGAGATTCCATTAAACTAATAAGCCCTTTCAAATTTTGCTAGTCTCTTGCATTTTTTTTACTGTGGACAATTGTTTAATTGTCACTGATCTCACAAACTTTTCACCGTATTTCCCTTATGTTGACAAGTGCCAAACCAGAGTTGTGAACATCACTGTCATTGCATATTTTTAATACCAGCCATTTATGCATGCAAATAGCTAATTATTGCATTCAATTTGTGTTCCACAGAAAATCAAAGATGTTATTCTTGAATCTAATCCTCTTCTGGAAGCATTTGGCAATGCCAAGACAGTCAGAAACAACAACTCTAGCAGATTTGTTAGTTTCAATTTACATCCTCTGTTATTTATGTTTGCTGTTGGTATCGTAACTTTAAGTGGGTTTCTGTACGATCTCCATTAATATGCATTTTATCATTTAGGGAAAATATGTTGAAATTCAGTTTACCAAGGGTGGGCAACCTGATGGTGGCAAGATTTCTAACTTTCTTCTAGAGAAGGTTTGTGTGATTCCTTTATGTCCACATTTAATTAATTCACTGCCAGATTTGTTTGCCCTCTATCCCAGCTTTAGTGGGTGGGATAGTAATAATATTATTATTAATAATATTATAATAATATAATAATATTATTCCACACATTAACTTTGGATATCTTTGACCATTGACTTGTGATAAGAGGTTGAACAGTGAATTCCACAGTTACGTTGGGCAAGGGATGTGTGGATGGATTGATGGATTAATGGATTGATTTTTGAAGTTGACTAACCTTCTAACCCTAACCCTAACAATAGAAAGGTTAAGTGAGGCCATGATCGTCGCAGTTATGAATGCAATTTTGGCAATTGCGTAGAGAAGCCTGAAAAAATTCATGACTTCAACGGGGTTTGAACCTGTGACCTCGCACCGGTGCAACGCTCTAACCAACTGAGCTATGAAGCCAATGATGTTGGGAGCTTGTCATTTGTGGGTCCAAATGTTCCCATGATGTTCATTTCATATGTATCATTTCATCCGTTAATAGAAATGTTGTAAGGGATTTTTTTTTCTCTTATTTTGTTAAATTGCCACTAAAATTTCAGGCAATAAATTTTAAATTTTATAATTTAAGCAAATAATTATAGCAAGTTCGACATAATTAAGATTGAGGGCTACATGATGAAAACAGAGGGAATAAAAAACTATTCTGGTCTTTGTGTGTGTGCTTACTGAATTACTAACAAAATAAATATTCTATAGGTAACAGTACTATTCTGGTCAGTTTTCGTTTCGAATTGCCTTTAGTTTTGGCATAGAACTGCAAACATTTTCTTGAAGAAGTTAGGGACCATTTATTGCTTGGCATACAGCTGTGATTTGGTGAAATAACCAAGATACAAAAATAAGTCACTTAGATGTTCATGCATACAGGCCTTTAAATTTTTGTCTCATTTTTTTAGTCAAGAGTTGTAAGTCAGAATCCATCAGAAAGGAACTTTCATATCTTTTATCAACTTATCACAGGCTCGACAATGGAAGAGAAAGGTTAGTGTTTAAGAGCTATCATTTGACAACAGCAAAACAATCAAGAGAACTGATATGCTCTACAATGCCACAATGTAAATATTGCCGTGCAGCTGTCAAATTTGTTCCGGCCCTTACTTGTGTAGGTCCTAGTAGTGATCAGCATGTAACTTCATCTCATTATGTGCTCACTTGACAAAACTTATGAGTCTGTTGAAAAACCTTTGTTGACCTCACATGATTATGAAAAAGCCACTTAAACTGCGACAGTTTTGATAAAGAGTAAACAAATAGAGGCAAAAAATCACATAATGGCACCATTGACTACATGATGTCAATAAGTTACCAAACCAGTTTCAGTTGGTTATTTAGTGTGATAAATTAAGAATGGTGATTACATTCTCAAAGATGAAGGTTTCTCTCAGCTCGAAGAAGACTAGTGACGTGGTTTTGTCTACGTGTATGTGGGTGTGTATGTCAACAGTGGGCTGAAAAATTTACGACACCCTGAGTGGAAGACAACTGAAACCTACAGGGTTGTTTGTAAACGATAGTTTGTCTCTAACCCTAACCCTACATGATACCTGGATGGATGAAAATGTTACTGCTTAGTCCTCAACCAAAATCTCCTATTTAAACCCACCAAACAGTCTCTGTTTCATCTTCCCCTGGGGAGCTTGCAGTTGTCTCACCTCCAGTTTTCAAAGTGATATTGCTTTTTGGAGCATTGGGATTGCGGTTTACAATGGAAAAGCATTAATGTTTAATGGTATAGGAGAATTAAACTGTTAATGAAAGGGAATGTTTTCTTTTTTGTGGCTTACCTACAGGTCAGTTAGGTCTTACAGAACCAAGTTATTACTACTATCTGAATCAGAGTGGCACATACTCAGTGGAGGGCACTGATGATAGGAAGGAATATGAAGAAACAAGGGTAAATGTACAGTTGTCCATTGACATGTGACATGATGTACTTATGGTTTTAATTTTTCTAGAACAAGCATTACAAAATTTTAAATAGTAATATGGTGTAAATACTATTTTAACAAGAGGCTCCAGGTAGCCTATACTCTAGCCTCTCTTAGCCAATTTCTGTTGAAAGGTCATTAAGCATGATTAATTTTATGCTAGAAGGCTGATAGCAAATAGTAGCTGGCCCTGTAAACTGGTCAGTGGAACATTCCACAATGATAGTGATGACATTGAGAAAACACTGATCCTGGATCGTCGAATTGACTTTGTTGTACACACCTAAGAATGTTACGATACGCATTGATTTGACTCAAAATTGGGAAACGGATGCTTGACAAGTTTTTGCGATGGCGTTTTGATGACATTTTATCAGCAGTAATTGTGCAATGAGAAGAAAGTAGCTGGCTAAAGATGGCTGGCTGGTCACATAATACAACCAGATAT
The DNA here is from genome assembly GCA_014634185.1 of Astreopora myriophthalma. Taxonomy (NCBI): domain Eukaryota; kingdom Metazoa; phylum Cnidaria; class Anthozoa; order Scleractinia; family Acroporidae; genus Astreopora; species Astreopora myriophthalma. Next base: position 945,380 of record BLFK01000192.1, read on the forward strand.
TACAAACACCAAAGGAAGAGTAATCATTTCCGGTCACATAAAGAAGATACTAATAGATGTTTTCCCGACTGGGTGCGACGTTAGCTCGATAGCCTTGTGGACATTGCTACCGCCTCTGATGCAGGAGAGTGCGGGTTCAAATCCCAGTGCAAACACTTCTGTAGAAGTTCCTTTAAAGAGACTACTCAAACTATCATGGATAGTAATCGATAATTGATTGGAAAACTGTGACCC